>VCCN01005523.1:67265-79242 GCA_006491835.1 Architeuthis dux
AGCAGTGGACTTACAATGGCTGATGATGATGATGATGAATAATATTATGGAGTCCTCACAACATATTTGTAAGAAATGAGAAATGAGAGATGATACGGTTGATCGTGGTTATTCTTCTTTTTTTTTAAATATATATCTGTTTTTAATACTAAATTATTGGGTAATTTAGTAATTTACGCGTTATATATATTAGTCGTTAAAGTTGTCGTCTAGTTTATTATTATCAAAATATTTTAATAAGAATCTTTTTTATGACTACACTTAGCGACCAACTCATTCCGCCTATTTAAAAGAATTTGCCGATTTGGAAATTCGATAATTAGTCCAGGGCTAGTGGGTGGTTTGCATCCCTGAGAGAGGCAGAGAATTACTCTTCAGATTCATTAAATATACCATCTGAGTTTCCGAAAACTCTTGGGTAGACATCTGGGGAAGTGGGCAGTTTCATGTAACTGGCCTTTGAATTTGGTGTTGTCAGAAATTTCTTTTCGCAACAAACAAAAGTGCCGAAGAACACAATTTGCTGTGTCTCTGCAAGTAATTAACATAGAATAATGATTCTAATGTTTCTTGGGCCAATGAATCTGATTATGGAAGTTTTAACATGCTTAGTGTTATGCGATGAGCCATTCTGTTAAGATAATGTTGTGTAATATAATTTGTTTATTCATATCATTGCAAGTAATTCTGGGATCCTGAATTATATACTAGAATCTTGCGAAGTCATTTCTGAGTTCAAAAGATATGTCCTACGCTTAGATGTGTCACAGTATCTGATGTATATCTTTGTCATTGTGTAAGTTCACAATGTTGCACCTGAGGTATTGCATGCCCTGCATTTGCAAGGCACTTGGATAACCTTAATAACTGTAACTGATAAATTAAATACACGCAACTCTTTCCTTTACAACAACTCCCCAGGTTTCAATCTCACAAGATAACAACTCCAATGGAAACAAACAATCTTGTACCACTATCAATGAATGATGATATGCATATCATGCATGTGTGTGTTGCAGCAGTCTTTAGTCGATCGGTTTCAGAAAAGACGATGACGCATCGAAGTCGTTGACCAGGCAGGTTCATGGCCCAAAAATGCCCCACCGAACACGAGGGAGAGATGAGAGAGATACATATAAAATACGGGGAACATACCATATCTTCTGGATGGATACCTGAGGGGGAAAACGCAAATTACGCAGAGCTTCTCCGCCTTGAGAGAAAATAAAACAACTGGGTCCGTCTGTTATCTGTTAAAATGGATTCATCTATTTCTCGAATCGCTTCTCGGATGCAACCATGGCTCGAATTCCAACACTTCAACAAAGCGCCACCTGCTGTAATGGATCGTTGGCTAGCTTCCACCCTTCTCCCACTTTAACGTCTAGCTAACTCCCTCGTTCTCTGTTTGACTCCCCATGTCCGGCGGGACAGCCAGAGGCCACATCTGCCTTTGGCCAGGATTCGTTGCTGACTCTCGAGTCCAACGTATTTTACCGCCAAAAGGAATCAAACTCTTTGTCTAACGGTTCGGCCAATCGGAAACGCGAGATTTCAAAAACCCTGTGGGAGGGCATTTGATTGGTCTACTACATCTGAGTTAGATGTAGTAGACCATTCAAACGCTCTTCCACAGGGTTTTTGAAATATCGCGTTTCTGATTGGCTGAACAATTGTTTTGCAAAACCATTTCTGTCCGTATTATTTTACAATCTGGTCTTAGTCTATATTTAAATTATTAAGATACTGTTAGAAAGCCAATCAGCTGAAATTCCCAGGGAGTATAACCTTAAAGTTATACTTATAAAAACAAGTTAACTTTAATGCATCATCAATTAATTAATTAATTAATTAGCACCGGTATATGGAACTGTGAACACATGAAAATATTACACAAAATATTCACATTGTCCTCATTAAAATGTGGTCTTCTTTGGTCAACAGTTACTCAACCTCATATACAAAATTGCTTTTCTGGCCTTTTTTCATGAAGCCATTGGCGCCAAACAAAAATTGGTTTGTAGTAACACCATGGCATAAAACAACTTCCATTGGAATGCCCCTTGCTCTTGATATATCTAGCAGCTTTTGATATTCAGCATCAGCCTTTTTGTGCGTTTTTACCTTCAGTGTTTGCAGGTTTCTGGTGGATACTTTGAAACGTTTTTATGTTCATCCTATGCAAGGTGTCTGATATTGTGACTGACTTGTCACTGAATCTCTCCAGTTTCATGTTGTCATGCACTTCTTAGCCAATTGTGCTGATATTCAATATTTGCTGGCATATGTCATCACTCATGACTGTTGGTTAGAATATTGTATAATGCATTTTGGTCTTGAAAGGGGTTTTCATGTCTTGAGATGTATTCAATAAGATCCTGCATATTAATCTCCATTGATAATATGTCTGCTTCACTGACATCATGGTTGAGATCGTTTTCACTATCAGATCTAATTCCACTGAGTCCTCTGCAGATTGCTGATACCAAGTATCTCGTGGTAAATGAGTTCCCACTTGGTCACGCAATCGTCTAGTTTGACCTATGATATCAGACTGACTCTTTTTCGATCGATTGGTACTTTGCTGTAGTGCCATGTCAGATCCAACTGACTTAAATTTACCACGAATGTGTTTAACAGCAGATTTGCCCTTCCTGAAATCTTGTAAGACTTCTGGATCAACAATTGGCAATCGTTCCATGTCCTCTAAGTAGAAAGATGACAATCATTAAGATACTGTTAGAAAGCCAATCAGCCGAAATCCCCAGGGAGTATAACCTTAAAGTTATACTTATAAAAACAAGTTAACTTTAATGCATCATCAATTAATTAATTAATTAGCATCGGTATATGGAACTGTGAACACGTGAAAATATTACACAAAATATTTACATTGTCCTCATTAAAATGTGGTATTCTTTGGTCAACAGGAGGACCATCGAAAATAATGAATTGCGTCGAAGGCAGAAAAAAGTGGAATGAGCTGTTCCACTATTAAGAGATGCAAGTCCCAGTTATCTTCACAATCACTTCGTATAAGATTCTCCACGAGTGACCTCAAATCAATGAAAGTGTCTCAATACATGAAAGTCATGTTTGTCTCACGAATTGATTGGATGAAGTAGTTCAGATCCTTCAGTAATTTGTTGCGACTATTTTGAAAGTTTTAAGCGATCTCAGACCTTCCGGGCTATTTTTACAAGTCATACTTTAAAGACTATTGTTATAGGGAGTGACAGAAAAGGAGGCCCCTAATTGCAACCCGCAAAGAGCTTTTTAAAGACATGCAAGCATTGAAAAACCATATGTAGGGTCGTCCAGACATTACTCCCTCTACAAAATTGGTCCCAAACTTCAAGCGTTCTATGAATATTATTTCGGCTCCACTTCCTCTCAGATACTTTCCAAGACATTCTAATGCCACCTTAGCCATATGGAAGAAACCCATGCAAAGAAAAAGATTGCTGAATTCTTCAGGTTTGAGGGGTTGTATCTCTCTTGTAATTCGGTATACACCCTCATCACACGTGACTACCATCTTTGTTTGATTCAAAACCTGCAGAAGCTCTTGAAACTCTTTCATCTGGGTGTACACAGTTGCGTAATCTGTCACAGGAAAAGGAAGCAATGGAGCAAAACATGATTTTGTTACAGGAAGTTCTTCCTCAGACCAAATAGTATTAGCACCACCTGATCAAGGCACTTTCTGGTCAAGTGGATTAATATCTACATGGCCCCCAAGGCCAAGACCAGACATGGTTCATATTTGGTCATTCATCTCTGCATTATACACTAGTCGCTTACCAAGAGGACCAAAGACTATGTTGTAGTCATGGAAGCACTGGTTTGAAGAATTCTCTCACTCTTTGACATGGGAGCTCTTCATGGAAGGTCTTTGAACTATGTGTCACTTTAGTGTCTAAGACTTTAGGCTTCGCCCTCCTAACACCATATTCCTCTTGAAAAACAGCAAATGTATCATGACTGCTATTTAGGCCTGACATCGAACCTTCATTGTGATCAAAGTTATCAAACGTGGCATGCGTACATTTTTCTGGATCAAAATGACAAGTTAGTGGCATCCCGGTTGTCGCTGATTCAACGGTGAATGGTGCTATGTCATTTTGAATGCACATCAGTTCATCATAGCTTATGTACAATCCAAACCTGTTGAAGCTTGAGATGAGTGTCTTACTTTTACAGGTTTCATGGATGGCCTGGTTGTTCATGATGTGAAGAGGTGTGCGTTTGTAACCTTGGTGGACATTGTAGAACACCACTTGGAAAGCTGCAAGAATGTGTCATAGTTTCCCATCACTACACTCCTGATTTAGGCCAACATTGAACAACATTCTGAAAGGGTTCATCACAGGCTTGGGAATCTTAATGTCATCCCAAGTATTTCTGAGTTCAGTTGAATCACTGAACATGTCTTCCAGACCAAGGTTGTAATCAAGAAAGCACTGGCGCAATCGTTTATGACATATGTGCTGCGAATAGATTCAGCTACCGTTTGTATATTACAGGTACCAATAGCAAAGCACATGAGAGACTCTTGAGAATTTCTAGAATGGGAGACCTACTGCCAAAATGATTCTATATAAGAAGCTTCAACTCTTTGTTAGATACTTTTACTGTGTTCAGTCGTCTTGGCATTGATAACATCCCTAATAGTACTCGGCTCGAACCCATAATCCATATTGAAATACCAACGATAAAAAGGCAGATCTTCAGGCAAGATTCTGTCGAACGTTAAGAGGGAGAAAATGACACATCATCTTTCAGAATCTAGCCATATTTGAACAATGATGTGCTCTTCCTATATTTTATATTATTGAGTGAAATCTTATGGTTGTTATACCTGATTTTAAATCTAGTATACGACGCACCGATATAGAATCTATGATAGTTAGGTTGTTCTATTGAATTCACAGTCGCCGTATATATTACGTCCGGCGTGTTACATTTATGTTTAATTGAGCAGGCGCCAACATTTCTACATTTACAGTTAGGTGTGTTATTGTCTAAGTCTGGTCTGTTCATGATTATTTTATTGTTGTGTTTTTTTATGATTTTAGCTATGTTATTAGTACAGGAATAGCTGGCTTTAAGAGTGCTTCTATTGAATATCTTATGCAAAGTCTTATCGTTAGGGAAATATTTGTCAATCATATTTTAAAATGTTTTATCAATATTGGTTTTTACTTTTAAATTGTAGGTTGGGATAAACCAAATAATGTTTCTTTTACGTCTGTTTATTTTGTTTATCTTGGGTTTGTATTCTGGTTTGGGTTTAATTTGCTAAGTTTGAAGCTAAGTTATATCATCGAATATTTCTTTATTTTTAGAATTTGTAGTGAGCCTTTTTTTCTATTGAAATAGATATTTGTTTAATTATGTTTAGTGGGTGATTCAAAGTCGAATTTATGTATAGTGGTGTGTTATTATCTTTTCTAAAAGGTATGTATGTGTTGCTGTATAGGTTTAAATTAATATCTAAGAAATTGATTTCTTTTAGTTGGGTTTCGATTTCTATTTTAAACCCTCTCTTCACCTAGTGGTGATAGTTCGGTCATAGGAGTGGGATAGTTCAGCCACATATTAATTGGCATATTCTTGAAATTAAGTGAGTTGGATTGACTAAAAACATACATTTAATCATTTCAAAGACATTTTATTATCCTAAAGTACAAAGTACAAAAGTCAGGTACTTTAATGTTGTTAGCAACTGCATATTCATATGCCAATCGTTTTGTTATCTTTGTTGTTAAACCATGAAATATGTTGGAAAAATGTTTTAGATAATCAGCCAGCTCTCTCTCCATGTCATGTGTGAGGACTTGCCGAACTGAAAAAGTGGCTAGTTTAAATCCCCGACCCTCTTGTCTTGTCCCTTGACAAGAAGTCCATAAGTATGCTTCTTGAAACGCCATATTTATCAGCAGCGTTCCTTAGTGAACTTCCATTTGACTTAACTTCCCAAAAAGCATCTCTCAGCGCAGATTAATTCCTCTCCCTATTGGTCCTTTTCATGCATTACCTTCCCATGATGACTGGTGGATCATTATCATCATCAGCGTATTTATTATGATAGAGTACAGACACATACATACAAATAGATATTCCTTGATGGCTATTAGGAGTTGTGTTTCAATTTGAGTTGGTAATATAATTACTTAAAGGAAGTAGTGTTATAATTTTATAACGGTTATAACTTTGTAATAGTGGGGGGATGGTTCGGACACCGACGAACTATCCCTCTGCTTGACTGACCGACCTATACCCCCACAATATGATAACATAATGGTTACCCTCAAAGTTCACGCAACAGTTTAACATTCATTTTCAACAACAATATATTCTACATGTAACACAGATTCATCATCATCATCATCATCATCATCATCATCATCATCATCATCATCATCATCATCATCATCATCAGCCGTTATAAGTCCACTGCTGGACAAAGGCCTTTGCCATCTCCTTCCATGACGACCTATTTTGTGCTAATCGTTGCCACACTTTTATCTCGTCCCTCCATCTTGTGTCTGGTCTTTTCCTACTTAGTTTACTGTCCCATGGGCACCAATCGGTTAATCTTTTCCCCCATCTATTGTAATCACTTCTTGTTAGGTGGCCAGCCCATCTCAATTTTTGCTGGTTAATTAGTTGTATAATATCCTTCACCCTAGTCCTCTTTCTGATCCATGCTGATCTTTTCCTATCTCTTAGAGTTATCCCTAGTATTGCTCTTTCCATGGCTCTCTGTGGTATTCTGAGTTGGTTTTCAGCTCGTTTGGTTAGTTTCCATGTTTCGTATCCATAAGTCATGGCCGGTATTATGCAGCCGTTGTATACTTTACGCGTTAGGCACATCGGCAAGGTGCTCTTCAGAATGTCTCTATTCATACCAAATGCTTACCAACCTATCGTTATGCGTCGTTTTATTTCGCAGTCATGGTCTTTCTCTAGCTTTATTACCTGTCTTCTGCCTCACTATGATGAACGCAAAGACATATAAATTGTCTTCACACCGTCATGAAGAGAAAGGGGGAAAAAAGATTCGCCATAATAATGCATAAATCACTGCTTGATATACACTCAAAAAAGAACATGGGAAAATTGATCACTGCTTGACATACACTACAAAAAACAACATAGGAACCTAAAAAAACATAAATTCTGACCTGGATAAATTCCTCATGGACCATGTAAAGAAAACTCTCGGGTTTTCTCTGCAAGACATAGGTTCAAGAAATGCAATGTCCGACCTATCCCACTGTCCGAAGTGTCACCTCCCTCCCCTATATTCATTTCTAAAAGTTTGTTTCTTTTAAATCCCATTATATTTTTAAAAATATATTATATTTTTAAAAAGATGGTTACTTTTGGGACGCCCTGAATTTCTGTCTGTTCCATGCATTTTTAAACTGACCAACAAACAAGGAATATTAGTTATTTATTGTTTGGCTCCTTTCATTTATTTACCGTTTGTCCTGATTCATTCGAACACAACTGATCGAAACTGACAAGTCTTAAGTATCCACGAGAATTTATCTCATAGATACGAAAGGGCTTATTTCATTCTAATAAATAAATACATTTATACTAAAAAATATAATCTTTTATTTATTATATATATACAATACAAAAGTTGCAGTAATCATCTTCAGTCGGAATAGAAGAAGGAGTGGAGTTTGACCCTGCAGCAGTCAGGCTTGTAAAACCCATTTTTTTTTTCAAAAAAGATGGTTACTGTTGGGACGCCCTGTATTTCTGTCTGTTCCCTGCATTTGTAAACTGACCACCAAACAAGAAATATTAGTTATTTATTGTTTGGCTCCTTTCATTTATTTTAACGTCTGTCCTGATTCATTCGAATACAAAAGAGAAATTGTGTTCCATTCATCTGATGGTTTTTATACGGCTTTTTCTTCAAAGATCTTTCAGTGCAAACAAAACAGCAAAGAAATGTTATTTTAGTCCCCAAAGAAAACATCTACTTTGAGAAATAAAAGGGATTTTAAATAACTAACTTTGATCGAAATTCATTGAGAACTTTTGGGCATATCGTGTGGATAGCCATGAGCGTATACATAAATGTATGGGAAAAAAACCCTGGAAAAATATCTCTGAATCAAAAAACATACGGAAAGACAGATGGACGCGACCAAATACATATACCTCTCCAAATTCATTGGCAGGGGTAATGAATGGTCTGTGAGATAAGGTTGCTGCTCTGCGGCAGGCAGCCATACTTGAAACGAGATTATCTTTTGTTTAATTCCATGCTTCTCTTGGAATTGACGGATTTTTGTTTCGCTATGCCGGCATAAGGTCACTTGAAGGAAATAAGGCTAGAGAGAATGTGTAGCGCCAATATTTCTAGTGGGGGGGCCTACCTAGACAAGTATTAGAAATCAGGAGGCTTTTTCTTCAAAGAGTTGTTCAATGTTTCGCTGTTCTTTCAGTGCACTGTATGTATTTCCTTTCCGTTGGATTTTTAATCTGACCACAGGACTAGGAAAATTAGTTATTAGAAACCTTCAACCAAAACTGTCACCAAAACCGTCAAGATAGGTTTCTTCAGTTTTTGTGTTGGTCTGATTGGTTTGCTGGCTATGTATGTATGTATCACATCTACCGACCGCACCAATGGAGCTAGAGGGCTGAACATTTACTCCTTATTATGTCTAGAAAAACATGTTTTTGTGCTTTTTGACCCCACCCCTACACAATAGGCTTTTAGTGGAGGACGTCAATTTGAAATGTAAGTTCATACTAAATTTGTGTCCGGCTCGCTTGTTTTTATGAGAATTCAGATCACTTCCCAACAAAAAGCAAGGGAAGTAAAGTATTCATTGTGCATCGCTTTTTCCAATTCTTTAATTGATCACCCGCAACATATCATGCAGTGACATGTTTCTATTTAGTGACTAACCAGAGTTCTTTTTATTGTTTGGATACTTTCATTCATGGGCGTCTGCCGGGGGGGACCCCACCTGGATCAGGCCTTCTCGCCTAGAGTGCGGGGGTTTGAATGTTGGGACGTTATAGTCAATAAAGGATAATGGTGCTGTAACCCCAACTTAATGTACCCATATATAAAGACGGTATTATTCTTCCCTGGTAACAGGGTTGCCAGTAGGATATATTCCGAATATATCTTTATGCCGATTTTGCTGATTTCTTGGAATACAACGCAAAAGAAGAGATTATTTTCTATCCATCTGTTTTCATTTTAATTCTTCCTGTTTTTTTCATTGAAAAGTTGTTAAACTCTTTGCAGTTCTTCCTCTCTTTTAATATTTAACACGAAAGTGAAGAAAAGCAGTTTGAGAAAAGAGAAGTTTTACTTTTCGTTCATTTTTATTTCATGTGTCCATAATTCCATACATTTATTTTGATGGATAGACAAATGAAAAAAAAAACAAAGGAAATAAATAGTGTCAAAAATGATGTATCGCTAAATAAAACAAAACATAATTTTTAAAAAACATCGTCTGTATTGTTTATTATTCCATTAGCTTGACTACATACCTCCCTTTTCCCTGCATTTTGTAAACTAGAAACACGAAACTAGGAATGTAGGTATGAACAAAAGGAAAAGAAATTTCAAACGTGTAAGCGATACCTGGTTTAAAAAATGTATGGTAGACAATGCAGTCACATATATTTAAGAGAAAAAAAAGAACACGATTAAAATGCACGATAGATACGCCGTGCAAAAAAGGCATGTTGTCGTCTGCAGCTCCCATAATTTGAAATAGCGGTCAATTTACATAAACAAAAAACAGAATACAATATATGAAAAATACAGCCGGGAGGTATTATTTCATCATTTCACTATATTTAATTATTCATCCTTGTTATAATATTTTCATATAAGTTTCAGTCGAACCGCGATATAGAAAGAATAAAAAATATACATTTTAAAAATTTCAAATAATCAAAAAAATGATGAAAAATCTTTTAAAAAAAAGAAATATTGAGTGAAAAAAAAGTTTTTTCACAGATCAAAAGCCTGAATTATAATTAATCGAATAAAACAAAACATTTGCCTAAAAAATATATTACTTAATTTTTCTGTTTTTTTAATCCCAAAGTAAGAGTTCCGTTTCAGCAGTTCCTGGATATTACACTAAAAAATGAAAACATAATTAATATCTTGAGGTATATATCTGTAAAATGTGTAAACATCAATGAAAGCATCATTATATAAAATGAATAAATAATCAAATTAATAAAATCATATGAAAAAAAATTATTCCTCTCCGAGATTTGGAATGGAAAATTATTTTTTTTTAAATTCGTCCTTTAATAAATAAGTATCGAAAATGTTATTAAAATCGAATGATATGCTGATTTTTCCAGATTTAAAAAATGTTACACGTGTCGATTTCACGTTGAAATTTACGTCCATTTTGTTAATACTTAAAGTTATTAGTTACTAGCAGGGCCCTAACAAGGGAGAAATGTTTGGGCGGCCAAGGAGTAACCAAATGTTTTGGAGGCCAAGTGGTAACCAAAGCAAATGCAGCTGGGAGTTTCAAATTTCCTAGCATCTCAATTCCTTGCACTTTAGCAGTATTAGATGATATCATTTTCAGCAGTTTAATATTAATCTGGTTTCTAGGCAGAATCTCGGAAATTCTGGAATTTTGTTGCAATTCAGACGTAAGAATGGCTAATAATTGCATAATCCAGACGTAAGAATGGTTAATAATTGCATAATTCAGACAGAAGAATGGCTAATAATTGCATAATCCAGACGTAAGAATGGCTAATAATTGCATAATTCAGACGTAAGAATGGTTAATAATTGCATAATTCAGACGTAAGAATGGCTAATAATTGCATAATTTAGGAGTAAGAATGGCTAATAATTGCATAATCCAGACGTAAGAATGGCTAATAATTGCATAATCCAGACGTAAGAATGGCTAATAATTGCATAATCCAGACGTAATAATGGCTAATAATTGCATAATTCAGACATAAGAATGGCTAATAATTGCATAATCCAGACGTAAGAATGTCTAATAATTGCATAATTCAGGCATAAGAATGGCTAATAATTGCATAATCCAGACGTAAGAATGGCTAATAATTGCATAATCCAGACGTAAGAATGGCTAATAATTGCATAATTCATTTTAAAGTGGTTAACTCTTACTTTTATATTCTTATTTCCTTTTTTTTTATCTGCAAAAAGTTGGGAGGCCGCCCCCTGTCCCCCACTCGTTACGGCTCTGACTAGTAACAGAGGTCTGATTAGTCACTCAATAGCAAGCGTCATGTGACCAAAGACGGAACAATTAAAGATTTGGGAAAAGGTGTGATCAATGAATAAGTCACTTCTCTCGCCTTTTGTTGGGTGGTCATCACTAAAATATAGTCCGAATTTTAAAATAACAAGTGGGAATGCTGCTAGACTCAACCTGAGGGACAAATTGAGCATAAACTCAAAAAGATGTTCTCGACATAATGAGGAGTAAATGTCTAAATTTTCAACCCTCGGTCACCATTGCTGTGGCCTGGTCGCGTGACACATACACAGATAAGCCAGCCAGAATCACTTAAAAACTGAAAAAAACCTATGTTGACAATGTTGGTTGACGGTTGGACGGTTTCTCATACCCATCGCTAATGGTGTACCCCGGGTGTAAATCCAAAGCTCTGTAGTATCATTAAAACAACTAATTAGTCCGGTGGAAATTATAGAATATGTCAAAGAACCTTGACTTTCAGTGTGCAGTAGTTTCTTTTCATTATTTTTAATCAGAATCTGATTGATGCCACCCGTCACAACGTGGGCAGACTAAAATATTCGGGCAAATCCATAATTTGGGCTGGGGCCCAACTGGGGTTGAAATCCAAGTTGTACACTTATTATATATCATTGGAAAGGAATCTTTTAACTGAAACAAATTGTTATTAGAAATCTGCAATACTCTTTACATGTAATGTATCA
>VCCN01005523.1:225138-235259 GCA_006491835.1 Architeuthis dux
TCAACATCTCTTTCTCTCACGGCGACCAGAAGAAGAAGTACGTTATACTACATTTGTGTCCGGCAGCGTTCACCCTTGTTTTTTTTTTGAAAATTCGGACTTTTTCAGTGATCACCGCCCAGCAAATGGTGAGAGAAGTGATTTATTCATTGTTCATCCCTTTTCCCAATTTTTGAATTGCTCACCCCAACACGGCATGCTGCCAATCGACGTTGGTCATGTGACGGTTTCTATTGAGCGACTAACCAGACATGTTATATAAAGATTTACCGGTAAACTCTTTTCATCATATCGCAGTTTTACATCTTTGGTCACTTAACAATATTTCCTTATAGACAGCGTAAAAAGCACAACCGTCTAAGCAACTGCCTAAGCTAATTTCTTAAAGCTGAAATTGGTTCTATAGGCCATGAGGATCAATTTAAGCCCAGACAACAATTCGGAAAATGATTACGTCATCAAAAGGGCCTACATCTTCTTTTGTAACAATGCACCCGTGTGGTGCACCGTCAAAATACCCGGTACCTGACGAGACGTGGACGGCGGTCGTTGGTTCTGGTTCGAGTCCGCCAGATCTTCAGGTCCCAGCTGAAAATGGAAAGTATGGTCATATCGAAAGATAGCGAGACAATGCGAAAATAGGTGATATAGGAATTCGATTTATTTACAGTTTCCATAAACTGCCCGATAAAAATGCGAAGACAACAAAGCGAATTACTGTTTGCCATATCTACCCTTCGTCCTTCCTTTATTCCACCTCCTGGGATCTCCCTTCATCGCCCCGTCCTCTCGTCAATTGCTACTCATCTTAGTAGCAGTTGCATGGTCCAAGACATTCTACCCCAGCCGGTCAGCGGCTAACTCTCAAGTCATCCCGAAAATTCAAAATTTTCCCGTTGCCTCCTCTCAACCAATCAGCGCACAGAAAATCAAACCGTTGTCCAAAGCTCTGCCATCTCCATGTTGACATACATTCCGGGGATACCTTTCTCCAACAAACATCTATTCTAATCCCCTTGCTTGTTTGTACTAGCACGCATAAGGCTTTATCTCTCTTACCAACCCCGCTATCAGACGCTCTACTACACATTATAATGTTGATATCTTCTGACATATAGGTTACAATCAGATGCAAATTGCATATCTAGATAGAGCGAAGCAAGCCCTATCAAATGACAACACTTTGACAATTGCCTGAATCACATGATTGATGACGTCATCAAAGGGCCTACATTTTCTTTAAAATGTTGATATCTTCGGACGTACAGGTTACAATCAGATGCGAATTGCATATCTAAATAGAGCTAAGTAAGACCTATCAAATGACAACATTTGAGAAATTACCTGGTCACATGCTCGATGACGTCACTATCTACCAACGAGGCATCGGCAACAAGACGCGTGTCAGCTTCTGCATGAAATTGCCTTTTTTGTTACTGAATATCTCCAACCGTAACTATATGTGGATGATGCAGTCAAACTTATACCTTCCGATGTTTCAAGGTACTTGGCAATGAGTCGTATGAGATCTTCCTTGTTTTCTCTGCTATTCAGAAAATCTTGCCATTTGCCTCCTTGCAACATATGCTGGTTGAATCCGTCAATCCTGACCCTTGCTCCTGATTCTCTCTTTCTTTGCTTGTGCCGACCTTTATGCTGTCCCTTTTGTGTGTGTCACTGGTGAGCCCTGCCTGGGTTGCCTCTAACTCTTTAGGTGGGGTAACGTACTGTACCAAACTCTTCAACCATTCGCGGTAAGTTCTCTTTGGTCGCATGGAAAGAAATCCGAACGAACTGATAGAAATGCTGGACTGTGGGCCACTGCAGAGTCTTTACAATGCCATGTATGATTTTGCTGAGAAGAATGAATATGAATATTTCTACAACAAATCCACACATTAAAGCTATATAGACTTGGTCTCTAGCAAGCGATTGGGAGAGCCTTATGACAAGAGAGCCTAATCTAAAGCAGCAGTTATGGGTCTTATCATTCATAGAATGACCGGCAGCAAGGGAGTTGCAAATATGCCGCACAAATGTAATCACGACATTTCTTATCAAGACATAAGAACGCAAAACATGGTCAAGAATGGTCTCTTCGAGGCAGCTGCTTTTGTCAAATATGCGCAATGGAGTTTGTACACATAGTACTCTAGACAACAACGATGGAAGGCAAACAAACAATGACAGGTGCAAGCACCACTCACGATACAATCAAGATTTTGTTTTAACTACCAACTAAAGAAGAGAAGGAGTCTATTACTTAAATCGGTTAACAACTTTATATCTGTGACAGTGTAGACAGTGAGCAAGCAGAGGTAGCACCGTGCTGTATTGGAAAACGTGTTGGAACTCCTCCTATGGCAAATAATAGCGACGGTGAGAATTCACGTAAGGAACTTGATGCATGTTTCAGAAAAGATGTAGCATGGTCTGCCGTAGGGTCTCTGCCTTTTTGATTGGATGGCGAAGAATTACCTTTACTCGGCTCTTGAACATCTTTCAATAAGATGGTCTCAAATTGTACAACTGAGAAATGTATTCAAGAGTATTTACCAGTAACTGCAGAGCCAACAGAATATCCCGTATTTAAAAGAGATACCTTGATTATTTGCTGGACATCATGGCAAATCTAGATATTCCACCCATATGTGTTCGTTCTCATGAAGCAGTTTACTTAAAACTGTTTCATATCCCCTGGAAGCATAAAGATCTGTACCCAAACCTAATCTTACTGATGGGCGGATTCTATTAACTGCGTATCAGACAAAAACTGCTATTCAAACTACCAACCCCACCAATGTACACCCAGTAGAACAACACTTTTGCCTACCCAACCCCTACTTTAACAATGATGCTAAATTCACCATTATCGAAAGGATAGAAAAGACTACACCTCACAAAGCTACAAAAATCCTAGAGTCCCATGAGAACATGTGGATCAAACTCCTACAAACATTCTCCCCAGCCAAACAATTGATGAACTATGAGCAGTCTTTTGGTGTCTCTTCACAAATTGAGCCATATTCGGTGATCAGATAATTTCTCAGCGATGCCTTGTCAGACAGTCTGAGAGATGCATCGGTTGTGGTTAAAGCTAACGACACTGTTGTTTATTTAGTATGAAAACATTTTGGTGAGCATGTGTCCGAACACACTGATAGAAATGCTGGACTGTGGGCCACTACAGAGTCTCTACAATGTCTTGATTCTTTACTGGGTATTATGGCAGATCTAGATATTCCACACATATTTGTTCGTTCTCATGAAGCAGTTCATTCAAACTTTATTTAATTATGTATCCAAGATTGGCAGCTGCTTTTGTCAAATATGCGCAATGGAGTTTGTACACATAGTACTCTAGACAACAACGATGGAAGGCAAAAAAACAATGACAGGTGCAGGCACCACTCACGATACAATCAAGATTTTGTTTCAACTACCAACTAAAGCAGAGAAGGAGTCTATTACTCAAATCGGTTAACAACTTTATATCTGTGACAGTGTAGACAGTGAGCAAGCAGAGGTAGCACCGTGCTGTATTGGAAAACGTGTTGGAACTCCTCCTATGGCAACTTATAGCGACGATGAGAATTCACGTAAGGAACTTGATGCATGTTTCAGAAAAGATGTAGCATGGTCTGCCGTTTGGATTGGATGGCGAAGAATTACCTTTACTCGGCGCTTGAACATCTTTCAATAAGATGGTCTCAGGCTGTACAACTGAGAAATGTATTCAAGAGTATTTACCAGTAACTGCAGAGCCAACAGAATATCCCGTATTTAAAAGAGATACCTTGATTCTTTACTGGGTATTATGGCAGATCTAGATATTCCACACATATTTGTTCGTTCTCATGAAGCAGTTAATTCAAACTTTATTTAATTATGTATCCAAGATTGGCTAAAAATGCGTTTCAGGGCATATCAGCTACTGAAATTAAGTGTTGTCTAGAAGTCTATTTAAAACATGTTTCAAAACTTTTGTATGTGATCTTGTTGAGCTGACCGTCTTACCAAATTTGAAAATTGCGTTTCAGGGCATATCAGCTACTGAAATTAAGTGTTGTCAAGGGGTCTAATTTAAAACATGTTTCAAAGGATTTGTACGTGATCTAGAATTGGGGTGGGGGGGACTTCTAGGGGGTCTGGGTGCATGCTCACCCGAGAAAAATTTGAAAATTATATATTCAAGATTTGCCAAGATTACGTTTCAGGGCATATCAGTTAATGAAATTAAGATAAATAAAGGTTTTGTTGAGACGAACAGATTTAAAACTCGGAAGACGCTCAGAAAACCGTATAAATACATATTTTCCGAAAAATTCTGAAGACACTCGACGACGCCCTGGATCCGCCATTGGATTTAATGGACAGATTGAGATAGATAGATAGATAGATAGATAGATAGATATGAACAGACTGAGTGTAGGCAATTTATAAGGCATATAAACTCATATGTCTTTCTATTTACAAGAGCGCTCAATTCAAATTACTCCGAAGAGCTAAGATGTAAATAGCTAATTTCGTACTATAGTGCTCTACTTCTAAACCTAGGGGGCGTGTGGAGAGAGAGAGAGAGGGGGGATGAGAGGGCGAGAGAGTGAGAGAACGAGGGGTGGAGAGAGAGAGAGATGAAAATGAATACACAAATTGTTGAGACTACGTTTCTCTAACTCTCGATGACATTTACTAACGTCATCCAAACTACAAATCCAATGTACTTTCCATCTGAGTAAAGTAAGTTTGATTTTTCTGTCAAGATGGACTCCTCTGTGCTAATAACTCTGATCACGATGAAAAGATGATGAGTCAGCCAGAAACAGCGGATCAAAATACGAGTCACGTTCAGCCAACGAGACTCACATCGAATTAAGAAGTTTTCGCTAACATTGCTCTCCCTCTGTTAACTCTAGGATTCAGTTTGAGCTCAAGTCAATAAATAGATCAATTAGAAAACGTCAACCAAAACTGTCACCAAAACTGTCAACATTGGTTTCTTCAGTTTTCAAGTGGGTATGTCTGGCTGGCTGGCCGGCTGGCTATCTACACCAGTGGTTCCGAACCGGGGGGAGGTTTGGGTAGTCCACGGGGGGAATAAGGCTATTAGGTAAAAATAAAATTCCAGTCTAGAGATGGGGTTTTCTGCACTGCACTGCCTGTATCGCGCATACAGGGCTGCAAATTTAAACATTTACTCCTTATTATGTCTAGAAAAAAGAATTTAAAAAATCAATGTAAGTTCATCCTAAATTGGTCCCTTAGTTTGTGTCTGGCAGCATTCAAGCTTGTTTTTTTTTTGAAAATTCAGACTTTTTTGCTTTTTTCGCCCTAAATAGGTTTTTAGTGGTGGGGTTCAATTTAAAATGTAAGTTTATGCGAAATTGGACACTTAGTTTGCGTCTGGCAATGTTAACGCTTGATTTTTTTTTTAAATTCGGACGTTTTTAGTGATCACCGCCCAACAAAAGACGAGAGAAGCAAATTAGTCACGAGACGGTTTCTATTGAGTGACTAACCAGACCTGTTTTATTAGTTTTTTAATCGTTTGGGCTAGATTTCGGAAACAAATGTTTAATATATTACTGATTAGAATATGTATTCGCCTACCCATGAGGGAAAATTCGACATAAGGTCAGGTTTAATGTGGAGTCCCATATGTGTATTCTACTGTTCAGACATATTTGATATATCATCTCTACCTATAAACACGACTGTCTGTGGCATGGTAACGCTAAAATGATCACGTTAAATGTATGTTCATATCTAAGTATGTAGACGTAAACTTGGCATACATAGCCCTAACACATATCCCAATACAATGGTATAAAAAAGAAGATTCGCGTGTTGTGATATAGTGCCATGAAAGGGCATATCCGGGCTAACACCTGGGCGGAAGTGGAAGTGACCTCAGGAAAGATGCGTATGCGTGGGTGTGCGAAAACAGGAACTCCAAACGACATGGTATTGGATTCAAACACAGCAAGTGTTGGGGGTCAAAGTAAAACAGGATGTTGACAGGACCCCAAAGGCCACTGATGTCGAAAACCGGAAATAACACACTGGCGTGGGCGTGTCGAAGCCACAAACGGAACGTACGGTGTGGTCGAAAACAGACAGAGCCGAGCCGAAAAAGCACGAAGTCCAGACGGAGTTTTCCCTGTTGCTCCGGACTGTGTGCCCTGCATCATCTCTCGTTATCTCTCTTCGACTCTGTGGTGTATTTAACGGAATAACAATATATATGATATTTTTATAAACACCGAGTTCCAAGGAGATTTTAGACTTTCATTTAAAGTCTCTGTACATGAAGTGGGGAATCAATAAAGTGGGGGGTCAATAAAATGGGGGATCGGTTTTCCTATTGTTATGAAGTAATAATCTGACCCCTCCACGATCAATGCATACATTAATAATACTTAGCGTAAAATGTCCCTGGTCATAAAGATGGGGTCGGTCTTCTATTCGTATTTGGTGATAAACTGATCCCCCCCCCCCCGATTAATACATCTATTCAAATGGCCTACGGACGATTGAACTCCTTCTTGTTATTTGTGTCAAACAGAAGTCATGTTTAAAGGGGATAACCCTTATAGCACATGGCCCGGGTCCCTTTAAACATAACTTCTGTTTAACCCATCACAGTCAGATTTTACACCTGAAGAAGGCCGAAGAATGGATCGACCGAAACGTCGTGTTTACAACACAAATAACAAGAAGGAGTTCGATATCAATGACCCTTCTCGAAACTATAGAAAATATCTAATACATCTATATTTATTGATGTAAGTAACAATTCTGTAGACCAGATACACATTTCATATTTTACACACAAAACCCAATTTATGTCTGAATGAAATGGTATGAAATGAAAAAAAGATTTTGCGTACTTAAAGCTGATTTTAGACTTCTTTTAGAGTCTCTGTACTTGGAGTGGGGGCTCAATGTGATTGGGGATCAGTTTTCTATTGTTATTATGTAATAAACTGATGTCTATATGATCAATACATGTTAACGCAAGATGTTCCTGGATATTTGTTTTCTATTAGATATTTAGTGATAAACTGACCCCCCCCCCCATGATTAATACATCTATATATATTATTTCAGTACGGAACTGTGTATACCAGATACACATTTCATATTTTGTATACAAGACCCAAAAGTATGTCTGAATGGAATGATCTAAGAAGAAAGATTCTTCCTAATTAGAGCAGGTTTTAGACTGTTTTAGAGTCTCTGTACTTGAAGTGGGTGATTAATACTATGGGGGGATCATAATTTGCAGACAGAACCGTAAAGTTTGTCCCAATAAATTGATATAATTTCTACGTTGCTCATTTCAACCACAAATGATCTCGGACTGTTTATGAAATGAAAAACGTATCGATATAATTATATCTTCTTTAAAGTTTTAGTTTTATTTGTAATTGCAAGAAAATAACATTAAGTTAGTCTTAAAAAGACAAAAAGATACTGATTTGAATCAGGTTTTAAACTCTTTTTAATTCAATATTTAGTCATATCAAATGTTGTCCAACACTATGATTCATGTCTGCTGACAGAAACATTTAAATTTTGTAATTAAAAATCTCTCAAAAATAAATTACGATTTATCAAATTAGGATTCGATAAAAATAAGTCAATGCAATGATTACTCCCAATGGAGCTTCCTGAGATATTTACGAAACAAATTGAGATTTGATGACCGCAGTAAGCGTCATTGATTTAGTCCAGGAGTGTTATGTCCAAACATTAAAATTAATTTAAACAAGCTAATTTTTGCAGGATAGTTGCAAGATGACTCCAGAGACACTATACTAAAACTCCCCTGGAATCCCAATGGAGTGTCACAAGAAATCAAACATGGCGTCCAAGAATGTCGCCGTATTTAGACACAATATTGAAATAGTCGTAAGATTGGAACCAAACCTGATATGAATATGGTTTTGGGTCTATTTCCACGTTTTAGAGGTTGGAAAATTGATTAAAACCCACCCTGATGTGATCTTTTGCAGGATAGGGTCACAAGTTCAACATGGCTCCCAAGATAGCTGCCATCTCTGGGCAAAATAGCGTGAAAGCCATAACTTTGCAACTAAAACAGATAGAAAGTTTATTTTGGAGTAAATTTCAATGTGTTTCAATGGTTGGGAAATCGATTTCTACCAATTAAGTTGGGACCATATTTGAGATTAGTCTCCAAAACCAAACAAAGCCCCCGGAATGGCCACCAGAAGTAACCATATTCTTTTAGAATTTCAGTCAGAAAAAGACGACATGATGATTTTGGTATAAACATACAGTTGAGAAAATAGGCAATTTGATAAATGCATTAGCGTTTAAGAAGCATTTCACCGTTAAAACATGATAGAAGCCATTAATTCTCACCATCTTCATCAGTAACAATTGAGTGAATATTCTGCCACTACAATGACTACACATCGGTGAACGATGTTATCCAGCTTTTCGGTGACCACAAGATTTCATACACCCTTTTAATGTTTCTCCTTTCTGGTTTCCGGACTACTGGTGGGGTCTAACGAGAAAGGCGCAATTTCTTAAATGGGGAAGGCCAGGGTAATTTGCGTTCTGAAGTTCGATTCTCTGTGCCAGAGTTTGTTTGGACTAAAGAAATTTTTTTCCGGTTTCGTCTAATCTGGGAACTTGTCTTTGCTTGAAAACCCTAAGCAAACAGCTGTCTCGATTATTCTCACCCCCACCCCACCCCCGGGCTGCGGTTGAATATGATATTCGCTACAATAACACATGTCCAGCATTGAACGTTGTAAAGTAACACAAGACGGTTGTCGCTTTTGGAAACCGTCAACCAAAACAGTCAACAAAACTCTCAACATAGGTTTCTTTAGTTTTTAAGTTGGTCTGTCTGGCTGGATATGTATGTGTCGCGTGTCGCACCAAATGGAGCTAAAGGATTGAACATTTAAACATTTACCTCTTATGATGTCTAGAAAAAACCTCTTGGTTTTATTTTTCAAAATTCACCACAAATAATGTGTCTAGTGGGGGTCCAATTTACAATGTAAGTTTTTGCTAAATTGGTCCCTTTTTTGTGTTCATGATTGATTTTTGAAAATTCGAACTTTTTAGAGACCCAACAAAAGGTGAGAGAAGTAACTTATTCATTGATCACCCCTTTTTCCATTTTTTTAATTGATCACCCGCAACACGGCATGCTTGCCAAAAGACATTGGTCGCATGACGGTTTCTATTGAGTAAACTTTTTTCTTTTTCCTTTTTGCTTCTATCGTACACCTCTTGTTGTGATATAGTGCCACTGAGCGTCATTTCCGGGCTAACACCTGGGCTGAAGAGAAAGATGCATATGCGTGGGTGTGCGAAAACAGGATGTTGTCTGAATTTGCAGATGGTTGCTGGAAAATCAGCGTGAACTTTCAAACCCGATAAAGGGAGAAAGACACCGGACTCCCTGAGACAGAGACAAGCAGAGAGACATACCACCCAGGCCTGGGAAAGCACAGGGCCAGTTCCCCTGTTGGGAACACTATTTCGGGTCCCATTTTCTCAGGATTTTCCTCCCACGGACCAAGAGGGTATACAACACTCTTAGGTAGGATATTATCTCATGTTGCACTTGCATGTGACATTAACTTTGAGATTTACTGACTTAGCCCAACCGTAAAAGCAATGAAACAATAATTGACGAGTCTATTTTAAGCCTCTATTGTGAGACTGGGTAACTCTGATTTTCCGGCATCCGGTCAATTGGTCGCTGATAAATTGGTCAATTTGTCGTGGGGTCAATTTGTCAATAGGATAATTCGTCGCCAAATGCAAGAAATGTTAAAAGTGAACAAAAACCAAAACTAAACTGTAACATATTAGATATCGGAATATTAAAATGTAAAAGATTATGTGCAACTGCTCTTCCACACGTCTAATATATCTATGGATCCCAGTGACGTATGGCACCCCAAAAGCTTTATGAATGGTAGTTCACCTACTGCATTTCTACTAACATTATACAATAACAAATCTCACTAAATCAGTGGTTTCCAAACTTTTCATTACCAAGGACCCTGTTTATTTAAATGGGTTTTCATATGGTCCCTAGACGTTTGAAAGGTCTGCCTACTCAA
>VCCN01005523.1:478402-491775 GCA_006491835.1 Architeuthis dux
TAGAGAGTTCCTTTTCTTTAAAAACAAATCATCTCATAGAAATTCAAATATATTCATGAATTTATTCACAGGTAATAAGTAAAAATAATAAAAAGGAAAAAATATATTGATAGTAAAAAGAATTTTAAAAACAGTAAGTAATGAAAAATATCAGAAAAATGACAATTTCATATTTTTGTTTACATTTTTGATTAACGTACAATAGTTACATACTTTTTAAAAAGTTTCACTCAGAAATCTGGTGGTTTTTATAGTGTTCATAATCAAATATGATTGGCCAACAATGAATCTTGGACAATGACTTCACTGTTAAGAGAAAAAACATTGGCCAACTCTAGATGAAAGATTCACTGTGAACAGATTAGGAATGTAGCACAAAATTATCCAAACAGAAAATCCAATAATTGATCAAAATATAGTGTTTTCCCAATACCAGAGACCATGCGCTCCAAATAATAAACAAATACCCATCCCACTTGCAGAACATGGTTACCCAGAGTCTCGTTTTATCCCAGATTGACCGCAGAATGTAATGCACTGCCCCTGGAGGGGCTAGTAAATATAACTGACAACAAACTATTCAAACAAACACTACAGAGTTCTGACATTTTACAAAATGCTATTTATGCTTCGAGAAAAATATTGAGATGATAGATGGTGTGTTTTATCACAAAAGACTTTCTATTTCAATTGTGATGTACTTACTATTTGATGTAATGGCCACGTGCTTTGTCAAATAAATTATTTTACTATGTCAAACATGAATGAGATTAACAAAAAAAAAAACCCAGCAAATCGTTGATGAGTAATAGTGATTTGTGACTGATTTTGCACATGAAAATAGTTGAATTACATTAGGTTTGTGTAAAAGTTTTTAACTGTCTATTCAATCTAGGTTTCAAAAAAATAGTATATCATACAGCTAAGTATTGAAATAATTAAATTACAGATGTAAAAAGAAAAACTGATTAACTAAATGCTGTAAGAGCCTTTTATGAACTTATATACTGCATTTACCACCATATAACACATACCGGCATATAAGATGCACCTAGAATTTGGCAAGATATACTTAGAAAAAAATAAAACCAACAAATAAAAAAAACTGAAATTATGGTAAAATTTTAAAAAGATCAGATTTGCAATAATAGAAATTCATGATAAAAATACAAACAAATTATATATGATAATTAAAAAATATATTAGGAGTTTTTAAAACTGCGTCTTATATATATCGCAGGAAATATAATACATTGTAAAGTTTCTGTGTGAACTCCATTTGACCAAACTTGACATTTTATACCATCATTTTCTTCTAACAATTATTGGTGAAATATTTTCTTAAAGATTCACGAGACAACCTCCCCAACCCCACTGTCACTGTTCGAAAAAGAAAAGAAAAAAAAAAAAGATTTTTCAATAAAATCCAATTTGAAAGTTTGTTTTTTTTCCCCCCTGCACATTCCTTGGGAGTTATGCAGATTAAACGTTAGCTAGTGCATTAGCATAGTTATCCCCCTTGTTTTAACATTCTTCATTTTAATGGACCCATGTTTTTATCTTGAACTGGTTTGAAACTATACACGTTCAAAGATACTGGAATTGTCTTTTCTCTGCATTTTAAAAAGAGAACAAAACTAAAAACAATTTTTTTTAAATCCACAAACATTAAAAAAATAATTGCTCTTTCAAAGAAAAATATAGTAAGTCTTATGATGTATTTCAGTATAAGTTTATGTGCACACATATAATAGAGACATACAGACAAGTATATCTACTTATATAATGAACAGTGTGATTTTTTTTCTGTTTCTCTGTCCATAACAATGGACTCTTCGACTTAAAGGCAACGATTTTGCTAAGAATATATCCAACCCACCATTTTAAACAAGACTCTTCCACTGAAACGCATTCAGTAGTTTCTAAAAGAAAAACATTTTTTTTTTTTTTTAAATCATTTCATACAAATTCAAATATAACCTTGATTCTTTTCACAGGAATAACTGGTTTAAAAAGGTTTTCATTCTTCATTTTAATGGCCCCGTATTGTATCTTGAACTCTAAACATTCAAAGATAGTAAAATTGTTTTATTTTATATTAAAATGCAAAAACAAAACTAAATAAAATCTTATAAATCCACAAACATTAAAAAAAAGTAATTGCTTTTTCAAAGAAAAATATAGTAAGTCTTATGAACAGATGTATTTAAGTATAAGTGTGTGTGTGCTCAGAGCAGTGGTTCTCAATCTTTATTGCATGATGGCACACTAAGAAATATATTTGAATTTGAATGATTTACCCCAACTCTTTACTTCATTAAAAAAGAAAAAAAAAAAAAGAGAAATAAAAAAAAAATATATATATATATATATATACTCTCCTTGGGAAATAAAGTGTAAATTACATTACTGTATTAGAAAAAACACATACCTGACGGAAGCAGGAAAGACATTACACCCCTACTGCAGGGCTCCTGACTAACTTTATTCACTACCGTCCCAAAAAACAATTTTAACCATCCCAAAAAACAATCCTCACCAAAAAAAATTTTTTTAAATCATAACGTCCCGGGGAAGATATTTGTTCATCTCGAACAAATTTTTACCGTCCTCGGAACAACGTTAATTTCGAGCCCTGCCCTACTGAACAAGTTCAATGCTCAAAATACATATTTGCCTATTTACACGGCACACTATTGTGCCATGTCACACAGTTTGAGAACCACTGGTTTAAGAGAGACAGACAAGTGTATTGTTACATAAAACACTGATGAACAATTTTTATATCTACATAAATTATTGTTAGTTTCAACATTTCAGCATCTGGATAACTCAAAACTGATTTCCATACTGTTAATAACTCTTAAATTCATGCAAAGAAAAAGAATGTCAATTTTAAGGGAAATAATTTCAGATTGAAATTATCTCCCTTGGACTATTTGGTGAATTTAAAAAAAAGATTTTTAAATTCAAAATCACAGAAAAGTTCCACGCGGTTTATGAATTTAAGAGTTTGAAAAGATTTTTGTTAACAAATTCAATTGTTATAAAGGAAAAACATATGTAGTTAAGAGATTTATATATACCAAACATTGAAACAAATAAACCTTTAATAAGTTTTTATCAGTCAATAATTATTAGCAACCAATATTTTAATTGGTATCTATTGGTGTATGTGTGAGCTTTTTTAATTTTTTGAAAAAGGATAAAATTGTTTCAAATATTTAGGTAATGAGTGACAAAAATGGGATAAAAATGAGGAAAAAAAAAAAAAAAAAAAAAAATAGTAATTTCATGAACAAAATTTCCTGCTGTTAATGCTAAAGCAGTGGTCGGCAATCTTTTTTTATCAGTGGGTCATTTTTCAATTTTTTTCAAAAAAAATTCCTGCCGGTGGGACAGTATTTAACATTGAATATATTACAATATACAAACCCAACTATAGGGTATTTTACAGCAAAATTTGAAGATTTTCAAAAGATATAAAAAAAAAATTTGAAGATTCAGCAAATAGCTCTTAAAAAAAAATCTAACTACACTATTTAAAAAAGCTGGAGGAAAAATTGTTTTTTTTTAAAAGAACCAAAACAATTGAAAACAAAAAAACCAAAAAATGTGCTTAAAAGCGAATTTGCTTTTTTTAATGTTTTGTTTTTGCAATATGCAGGTTCAATGTATAATATTTTCTTACTGTGTTAGTAAAATTTTCCGGTGGGCCACTAGTCACCCGTGGGTCGTTGTCTGCTGACCACTGATCTAAAGAGTTTCAAGTGCTTAAACTTGAAAATACTAACAAACGATTATCAGGGGGAAAATATATATGTATATGTTTGTATATATTTTAAGTAGGTAAAAATGAGGTCTGTTTCAGTGTGCCGTTTCTTAGAAAATACTGGATACACACAGAAATGACAATGACATTTTTTCTTTTTTTTTTTTTTTTCTTTATGGAAATAAAATGTTTTGTTTTTTCCTATCTGTATGTAGATTTTGGTTTCATATTCTTTCATGACTTTAAATGATTTTCCAGCACAATTTTTTGGGGGGCAGTGTATAAAAATATCCCAGCTGAATATCGCGCAAAAAGGGCCGCTGTGATGGATGAGCGTTTTTTTTTTGTTTTTTTCTTCTTGGTTTGTGATCAGTTTGCCGCCTTCTGGGTAAATTATGATAACAAGCTTCATCAACCCAACACCCCTATGTTCTCATCACCAAGCTATTACTCCCAATGACATTTTATCCTTGTATATTTGTCAGTACTTCATTTGAAAGAATAATTTTGAATTGTTTTTAACTTACAAAAAAAATTTGCAATGAAATTGTTTTTGGTCCAGTAAAAAAATATTGACAATGCATCAGCATGGTATTTTTAGTTGGCAGTCGACAAAAAAAAAAAAAAAAAAAAAAAAAAAAAAAAAAAAAAAAAAAAAAGTAAAAACAAAAATATGAAATATGCTTTGATTATCTTTCGGACTTTTTCATTCTTTTCAGAAGAAACAGCAAGAATAAGTTTCATTATTTCTGATAACACTTGGAAGATTGGTGCTATACAATCTTCCTATCCCCATTTTCTTCAATTTGGCCTTGTATTATATTAATAAGCATAGTACATATAAGTATTAAAATGAAATCTCTGGTTTGTTTTTTTAGCTTAAATGTATGAAAAAAAGGAATATATAGAGTTGCTTCCCTTGCACAAACCAGAAGGAGTTATTTCCCATATAAAGCTGAATTGTTCGTATGCTTTGGGATAAAACTACAGACATGTATCGAGTTGCGTCCTGGTAGTATGGACGCAATTCAAGCTGGGTGTAATTTGAGCATTATTAGGTGAAGTGAAATATACGCACGGATACCATGATACATACATATTTACCTAAAACTCTATAGTGTACATAAGTCTTCCTTGAATTTCCAAAGGGGAATGAACAAATGTCATCCATTGTTTCTTTCACTAAGTCAATAGCTCAACCCAGCAAAATGTCTGCTCTTTTACCTTCACGCCTCCCCTATCTGGAGAACTTGAAACAAACATGACGTATACACTGTTCTCTTTAGCAAGCTAACTATAACATAACAGAATTTGTCATTCGCAGTGGAGCCATACAACTGCAATGACTGAAATTCCTGTCATCCGCAGTTAAAGGGTTTTGAGCTCTTATAGGGATGTATCTGCGATTGAGCATGTTGATATCTGACTGTAGCTATTTTTAATAATCTTCAAATCTGAGTTAACATTTAAATTTTTCTTAGTCAGGTAACTTCTAATTCTGAATAGTGTTACAAGAAATAATGAAGAAAGATTTTTGCCATATTAGAAAACTCACCGCTTTTTTTTTGTGTATCTTTCAAATTTTGTAAAAATGTTTTTTTTTTATGTCTTCGATCTGCATAGGCACCACAATACAAAAAAATTCTTTAAATTGAAATATTTGGTAATTTTTTTTTTGTTTTGTTTTTTTTAATATATCTTTCAAATTTTGTAAAAATGTTTTTTTATCTCAGTCTTCAATCTGCATAGGCACCACAACACAAAAAATTCTTTAAATTGAAATATTTGGTAATTTTTTTTTTATTTATTTTTTTTTTTTTTTTTAATAAAAATGTTTTGTTTTTTTTATCTCGGTCTTCAATCTGCATAGGCACCACAACACAAAAAAATTCTTTAAATTGAAATATTTGGTAATTTTTTTTTATTTTTTTTTTTTATATCACACCTCATATTACGAGTACACTTTATTTAAAAAGTTTCAATCATAAGTGCTACACGATTTTTTAAGCAATGTGTGAAATATAAAACATGATGCAAAAATTATATACGATGTTGAGACATTATTTGATAAAATGTTACTAATTTAAAATTTTTTTAAATCACAGTATTTTCTAGCGTCAAGGACGCCCCTGCCTCAAGGATACACCCCAATTTTGGCTGGCAAAATTTTGAAAGAAAAATTTAAAAAAAAAAAATAACCTTCAGCCTGTAGGGCCCAAGGTAAATTTTTGAGGCTTATTTCGGGAATAAAGTAGCGCCTTTGACGCCGGAAAATGTGGTAAATAGAAAGGCATTTACGGGATTTTTGCAATAAAAGACGATTTCTATACAAGCTGAAAAAATTTATCAAAAGTCAAACGAATAATATTCATGTTAAGTAACAACTTGTCCGAGTAAATCAGTGTATAATGAAGTTATTTTACTATTTGTCTTCTATGATGTCAGAATGGCAAGCAAACCAGTTTTTAAATATGGTGGACTCGTAAGAAAAGACACACAAAAAGAAAAACAACCAAATATTCCAAAGATTTCTTCCCTGCTTTTGATTATTTCATCCCTCCTCACCCCCTTTTTACGATACCCAATTCCGGTACAGTATAGGACCATTTATCCAGCTTTCAGAAAACCAGAATTCTCAGAAAACTGGCCATTTTTTTAACTGGCCAGTTTTGAATGTGGCAGGCTTTGTAATAGGTCACAACTTGGCCACTCTTTGTTTTAATTTTCATGGCGCGGTTGAATTGTCTTCAGATAAAGATTTTATACTTCAAGTATATTTATCAAACCTTGGTCCAGAAATCCGGGTTACCTTTGGTCCCAAGCTTGCCAGATAAATGGTCCAGTACTGTAGTTGCAACAGAATTATCCAAAAAAAGAAGAAGAAAAAAAAAAGATGCAAAGTGGTCCAGTTCTGTCCAGTTTTAGATGCCAGCCCAACTTGCAACAGGAGTGGTGGGTGTTGTCTGCGTTTTCACAGTTGCTGTTAGTGTTGTTGTTGCCATCATTTCTGTAGTGGATGGTGTTTCTTGTACAGGTGTTGGGGGTGGAGCACTAGGCGTGGTCGGCACTGGGTGGGGGGAGGGTTGGCTGTTTGGAATGGGGTGCAAAGAATTCGTAGGATTGGGGGGAAAATTAGACATTTGTGTCTGAAAACTGTTTGTGCTGTTTGCACCTCTCTTTGAAGAGTTCACAGTCAAGTTTTGATGGAAATAAGGAAATTCTAACGCTTTGGTAGCACTTAAACGTTGCCTGGGGTTGATTGACAGCAAACCCTGAAAAGACAAATAAAAAAAAATCATCAAAAGATTCTGGAAGAAATCTAACAAACTATGAGAATGAGAAATATTGAAAAATATTTTCAATTTCAGTGTTCGGGACATTATAAAATATTAAAATTCAAAAACTACAAAATATTTTTTTTTTAAATTAACATTTGTATGTACGTAGTTCCGCCTTGTGTATTGGTGTATGCCTTTCTGATGTACATGTTATGGCTGTTTAGGCCATTTTCAACATCCCGACCCTATTGTATTGATGTATGCCTTCTGATGTACATGTTACAGCTGTTTAGGCCATTTTCAACATCCCGACCCTTGTGTATGCCTTCTGATGTACATGTTACAGCTGCTTAGGCTATTTTCAACATCCCGACCCTCATGTATTGTTCATGTGACAGTTTCTATTGAGTGATTAACCAGACCTGTCTTTTATGGACCTTCAGACCAGCCAAAGGAGAAAATGGTGATGCCCCACTTGAATGATTAAAATATTTTTTTAAAAGGGGTCAGGTATAAGAAGACACTTACCAATAACAAATCCTTGGCCAAAGGACCAATCCCTTGCACGTGATCTTCTAAAGGTCTTCGTATTAAAGATTGAAATGAATTCCGAGGCAAAAAAGCATTGTCAGGCCATTCTTCTCGCGGTGGTAATCCAAGAACACTGAAACAAAATTACACCATGTTATACATGTTACTGAAACAAAATCACATCCTGTTATACATGTTACTGTAACATGATTGTCTGCCCTCTCTATCTCCTTTGCCACTACAGCTTCAAACTTATTGAACATACAGTGTCGCCCATAAATGAGTACACCCCTACCACTTTTTTTTTTTAATAGAAAGTTCATTTTGTTCTGAACCAAATATAGTAGGATTTTATTATTTCTAGTAGAACATTATACAATAAAAACGGATATTATCAGGTATTATTTATGACCAAACTCTACAGTATTGAAACTGTTGCCAAAAATATTAATGTGTTGCCGTCCAAAGATTAGTACGCCCCCACGAAAAAAAAAGTCTGGATACATAGATACATATAAATGTCAGAACACATCAATAACCTAAACCCAGCAACAGTATTTAAACTAGTGTTGTGGGTGGCAGTGAAATAATTATTGGAAAAAGGGGGTGATCAATGAATAAGTATTGTCGGGCAGTTATCACTAAAATATTCCGAATTAGACGATAATATCTGTTTTTTATTGTGTAATGTTCCACTAGAAATAATAAAATCCTGCACGTTTGGTTTAGAAGAAAATTAACTTTCTATAACATAGTGGTAAGGGTGTACTCATTTTTGGATGGCAACATATTCATATTTTTGGCAACAGTTTCAATGCTGTGGAGTTTGGTCAATTTCAGTTGTTTTTATATACAACTTTCAATTCAGGCCGCTGTTTCTACGGCAACAAATAACATTGCGTGTCGGATAATAAAGAATAATATCAGTTTTGATTGTGTAATGTTCCACTAGAAATAATAAAATCCTGCTATGTTTGGTTTAGAAGAAAATTAACTTTAAAAAAAGTGTACTTATTTATAGGCAATACTATATATCTATTTACCTATGTCTTTTAAAGCTTTTGACATCAATATATCACTTTGCACAAATTATTCAATGTCACTATCTCTTATGCTGTTGTTGGTATCTTTATATTAATTCCTAAAAGGGGATGGTCAATTGGAAAAGACTGGTGTGCGTTATTTGATGTCTTATAGAATACAAAGATTCAAATTGTATACCTAATAAAATTTAAGCTGTTGTTGGTATCTAATAATCTAACTACAATTGAAGAAATCTCTGTGTGTGCTTATGCACAGCAATTACTTGACAACTTGTCATTGTATGAAGTTGACATTCACCAGATATATTAGTCAGCACACAAGGCAGCCCAGTGTCGAGTTTGAGGTTGTTTGGATCAGTGGTTCTCGAGAAATCGAATTCCAAAAACATTTTTTTTTTTGTCGAAGAGTGGACAATGGGCTAGGGAAGAATCGATTAAATTATTGGGCGAATCCAGGAATTTTTTTCACAGTTACCTCCCCTGCGTCGTAGCTATATTTCTCTTTCAGTTTTTAGTGACAATGGTGTCAGCAGGAGGTGTGCGCTCTCCTAGTGCTTTCCAGTTATCTAAATACATTTATCTGAATTTCTTAACTTCTGACGTAGAAAAGACAAAACCTTGATTCACCATCTAACTACAATTGAAGAAATGTCCATCTGTCTGCCCGTGCACAGCGATTACTCAACAACTGGCCATTGTATAAAGTTGACAGATATATTAGTCAGTACACAAGGCAGTGCAGTGTTGAGTTTGAAGCTGATTGGATCAGCGGTTAAAGATTATAAATCTTTCAGTTCCTATGAATTATCTCCCTTGACTTTTGTTCTTTAGAAATATCTAAATTAGCATCACTGACAACCAAAATACTTTGAAGCCATAGTTTTGTACAATTTTACATGACAATTATGGGAGGCTGTACCACACACCATGCCCCTTTTGAATGGGTACTGCCCTAGTAATAATAATAACGATATTGCAAGAATAATATAAGTGAGAGATGAGGGCAAATATGAAAAAAAAAGCAATTTTATACTCACTCAAAAATCTTTACTAATTGATCAATCTCTGACTGACCACGAAATAAGGGTCTGCAAAACAAAACAAAAAAGTGGGGATAAAAACCAAAATAAAAGACAAAGGTTTGTTTTGTACAATCATTCAAAATCATATTTTACCTGTTGTAATGCTTATATATGTATGCTTAATATCAATAAACACGCTGAGGCAAGATACCCAATAGCCCCAATTAACGAGCCCTGTTTCCGGTCCCAGAAACAAGGGCCGGGATGTGGGAGCTGGGAAGAATCTCTCTGACCACAGGCAATTGCCCTGAATGCATTTTGTTCATTCTCTAAACACAGCTAAATACGGTTTGAACCAAACGCATTTAACCAACATAGCTAAAAATAGAAAACAACCAACCAACACACAAACAGACAACAAAGATGTAACACCTGTAAACAAAATCATTAACCCATTAACTGCAGCAGGAGCAGCTCAGTTGCAGTGTTCCAAATGCAGCAATGACTTTGATTATACAGGGTGGTGCAAAATAAGCTACAGTTTTTCTCTGTAAACAATAGACCCTTCCACATGAAGTTATGGACAGAAAAACAAGCTGAAAAAGTCATCCATAACTTTAAGTGGAAAGGTCCATTGTGACTGATGTAAATTTCCATCTTTTGCAGTTGAGCCATAGAACTGCAATGACTCAAATTTCAGTCTTCTGCAGTTAAGGGTTAAACCACTTTAAACGAAAATAAAAATGATTTTATTTTTTTACAAATAAAATGGGAATCATCTTTCCTATTAAAATACGTCGTCATTTTTAGTGCAAAAATGCACAGTACAGTATGGGTACATTTTTGGCTGCCTGTAAGCCACTCGTTGCTTCTTGTTTCTCTATTTCACTAATCCCATATCCATTCCGCCTTTTGTGTGTTAATTCCTCAGGCTGCTATTCCTTACTATTTTATCTGCAGGAACATTTCTTAATGCTATCATGGAGGATATTGCTGAAGTATCCACTATCTATTCAGATAGTGTTAACTCCTCAGGCTGCTATTTTATCTGCAGAAACATTTCTTAATGCTGATGTGGCTGAAGTATCCACTATCTATTCAGATAGTGTTAACTCCTCAGGCTGCTATTCCTTACTATTTTATCTGCAGAAACACTTCTTAATGCTATCACGGAGGATGTTGTTGAAGTATCTACTGTCTATTCAGATAGGTGTTAACTCCTCAGGCTACTATTCCTTACTATTTTATCGCCAGAAACACTTAACACTTGATGTCCTACAACGCATGAAAACGCAAGAAAACAAACATGGCCAAATATCCTGATCTGCACCAGGGTGCATGTGATGATACCCTTTGTTAAAAAACAATGTTAAAAAACAATGTTAAAAAACAATGTTAAAAAAATTTAGAGCTCTCTAGTGTTTAGCTAGAGTTATTTCCCTTTACAGTTTATTTGATTTTTGAAGCACATGCTATTAATTTTATTTGATTTTTTTCAACGTTTTTTTCAACTATCGTTTTCCTTCGAAATGAAGACTAGATATTTATCAACATTGATTTATTCCACGATTTGATCGATGAATTAGTGACTAATAGGGCTGACTGGCTCAGAGATGAAAACCAGAGTGATTTATCTATTTCTTCAGTGCATACAAGTTACTTACCAACATTTTCGTCGAAAGACCGGACAAAATTTCACCTGCAAAATGGTCGGACACTCTGAACTTGCAGTATTTACTAGTTTTCTTGGTCCTAAAAACATTTAGGACTTGATGCCAAGCCAGTTGAATATTCTTTTCAACTTTTCCCCCCGTTAACTTTGATTGTGGATATCGTTGATTAAAACAAACTTGTATGCAGAACAGACATGGGCTCTTAATTTTGTGCCCACGTTTGATGAAATTCCTGTATACCTGTATGAATTTCTTCATAAATAAGCTGCATAAAGGTCATTGAAAAAAACGTTTTGTGTCTATGATGTTTTTATTTTATAACCATTGCATTTAATGTATTACTAACAAACACAGCACACGTTTTTTTTGTCTTAATTGAATGCTCCTGTTTTTTTAATTATTATTACATAATTAATCAACAAACACGCATATGTAACATTATTTTTAGCAAAAATGACTACTTCACATTAAAACAACAAAAAAAACAGTCTTTCCTGCAATACTGCCAATTTTCACAACAATCTGCTCACAAGTAAAGACACTATAAAACATTTGAATAAACAAACCATTTTTAGCCATTTTCTGCTCATTACAGGACTGGGCTATGGACTTAGCATTAACTCTTAATATCCTGTTGGAAATTTACTATTACAGAGGATGTGGCTGAAGTATCCACTATCTATTCAGATAGTGTTAACTCCTCAGGCTGCTATTCCTTACTATTTTATCTGCAGAAACACTTCTTAATGCTATTATGGAGGATGTCGCTGAAATATCCACTGTCTATTCATGTTGTGTTAACTCCTGAAGCTGCTATTCCTTACTATTTTATCTGCAGAAACACTTCTTAGATATTGACTTATAGTTTGTTAAGCTACTTTTTCAGGATAATTAAATATTTTTCTAAAATTAAAAGGACTTCAGATGACTCATTTAATAACTAAAAATCTTTAAAAAAATCACAAGTGTACATAATAATTTGCACAGTACTGTAATTCAATATTCAGCAAAGTAGGACGACTTAACTGTCAAAAATGCATCATATCATAAGGACTGATTTGACCAATCATAGCTAAAGCTAACATTTTTTACTTTCGCACTGCAATGACTATTTGAGTTTTAGTAAAAAACAATTATTTTATTTTATTTTTTTATTAAATCAAGTATTGTAAACCATTTTTATTAATTTTTTACTACTATTTACATTCATCCTAATTTTTAATTTGTTTAATCACAATTTCAGTAATGCCAACATTGGCAGTGTTATTGTTTACTTTTGGTTTTAGTAAAAAAAAGCTATCGATTACTTTATTATCTTATTTAGACAAAGTATTGTAAACCATTTTTAACTACTATTTACCTTCAACTTAACTTTCAGTTGTTTTTTAATTACAATTCAACTTGGTTTTAGTAAAAAAGCCATTATTATTCATTAAACCATTTTACATATTGTAATTTAAAACAAAAAACTACTAAAAATTAAGATGAGGCTAAATAGCAGTCAAAAATTAATAAAAATGATTTACAATACTTGATTTAATAAAAGAATAAAATGAAATAATCGTTTACTAAAACTAAGTCATTGCAGTACGAAAGTAAAAAAAGATGTTAGCTTCTTTAGCAGTGATTGGTCAAATCAGTCCTTATGATATGATGAATTTTTGACGGTTAAGTCATCCTACTCTGCCCAATATTCTTACTTTTTCTCAAATTCATTCACTCAGAACCAATTGAACAAAAATCAAAATTATGAAAGTTCAAACAAAAAGACATAACATGTATGGAAGAGATCTTAACAACACCAATGTCTAACCTTCTGTTGAATAGTTCAGCAAATATGCATCCACAACTCCACATATCAACAGGTGTGGCGTACTGGGCTTGTAAAATGACTTCAGGGGCACGATACCAAAGAGTGACAACCTGTATAAAACAAAATACCAGCTTATCAGGGGAGGTAATCAATAATCAATGAACAAACCAGAAAATATTGCTAACTTTGTTAATACGAGGAAAAAAACGGATATATGGTAACTCTAGATAAGAAATTGATG
>VCCN01005523.1:532428-543015 GCA_006491835.1 Architeuthis dux
TTTTTGATTGAGAGATATTTTTTTATTATTCTGCAGGAAAAGCCGTTGAAAATGAACAGTTAATAAAAAGGCTAAATTTAAATTTCAAGGGAAGCAACTCAATATTTGTATATTTATCAACTAAAAATTATTTATGTAGGCAATATAAACCCGGAGATAATCATGGTTGAAAACTTGTTTGCACTCGTGAACCAGTCAATCACGAGAATTTGCATTAGGAAAATTTGGCCCAATTTTACACACGTTTTAAAATTTCATGGACTGATTTCAATGAAATCTTCGGTATGTATTCAATTTTTTTATGAAAGGCGTATTTTGTAAGAAAATCTTATCTTAAAGTCAACAATCCCACCTATCTTAATTTTAGAAAAATCAATAAAATATCTTTTAAATAAGAAATGCAAAAATCTAAAATATTTTCTGTTTGGAAAGTTTTTTGTTGCTTTTTTTTATTGAAATACAATGTACACTTTTTGTTTTTACAAAAAACAGAAGAAAAAATGCTGGAAATGTCATATTAATGCTTCTTGGATCCGTCTGAAACATTGTTATTCAGAAAGAACAGTGTTTTACTTATCGATAAATATACAGTTTTACAAATTTGGATGTGGCCATTTTTTAAAAAAGAGTTTTATTATTTTTTTGTTTAATTACATACAATACATTTCGTTAGGTCGAACAGTATTTTATACATTAAAATCTTTTTCAGTTAACTGTACTGTAAAATGTATGGTTTTCTTTAATTAACTGTATATTTATTTTTACTTTATTGCACGGATCGCAACCTTTTTGTTCCTACAGGCCGGATCATGTATTAATGAGTGGACGGTGGACCAGATGAATGCCATAAAAAGGTTTGACCTTTGGGGATTATTCATTTAAATACATCTAGTTATATTTCGCCTCAAATCAATGAATAACACATGCTACAAAACCATTTGAACTTAACCAAGAACTCAATTTAGTCACAATTTATTTCTATCAATAGATCTTTAGAAACTATTAAAGACTGTGTTCAAAAGATCAACAGTAAGCATAGTATCCCAATATTTGCTTGTGGGCCAGTCAAAATCCCATTGTAGGCCAGGTCTGGCAGCAGGCCATAGGTTGCCTACCCCTGCTTTACTGTATTCATTTAGCAATGCTAGTAAAAAAAAAAAATTTTTTTAAAGATACGCCACAAACATCTCTTGTATTGTACAGATCGTGCAAATTAGCACAAAGAGCTTTTTGAATTTGGAATCAAATTGGTTGACAAAAAAAAAAGTTATGCCAAAAAGAGTATCACAAACTGATGATAATTTGGGTCAATTCGGATTACTAAGACAAATAGCAAAAGACTCATGGGAAAACAGAACCAAAAATTTTGCAAAAATGGACAAAAATTATGGTTATTCAGACAATTTTTAATAAAAATTGACAAAACCTCCCACGTTTATGTACAAGGAATTCAAAGATCTGATTGTAAGAGGCGTACGATGCATAATAAACCATCATATTTGCATAAATTACACTAAATTACAGCAGCAAATGTAAAAGATTTGTGACACAGACCTTTATATACGGGTTAGAACTGAAATCATTTATTTGTACATTTACAATTTGAGAATGGTAAAGTGTTTGTTTATCACAAGATTTATGGTTTTGACGGATCGAAAGGGTCGGCAAAAATTATTCACAGATTTAGCACATTCGTGCCCCACCAATACCCCCAACACCCAGAAAATGGCAAGGAATTACTATAATGTAAGTAAAAATCACTTAAAATGTTAAGTATTTAAAGTGTACAATATAACCTGAAGACTGAAGTGGCTCTATAAATAACCGAGCCGTTATGAAACATCAAGTTGAATGTACAAGTAGGAGTTAAAATCTCAAGAAACTGAAATAAATATAAAAGCTGGTCTGGTTAGTCACTCAATAGAAACCATCATGTGGCCAGCATTTTGCTGTGTTGGGGATGATCAATTAAAAAATTGGAAAAAGGAAGCGATCAATGAATAAGTTACTTCTCTCACATTGTCAGGAAGTGATCACTAACAAAGTCTGAATTTTCCCACAAAAAAAAAAAAAGAATGAATGCTAACTCAGGGATCAATTTAGCATAAACTTACATTGCAAATTGAACCCCTCACTAAAGACCTATTTACTGATTGAATTTAAAAAAGAAAAAAGGAAAAAAAAAAAAAAAAAAAAAAAAAAAACCCAAACATTTTCAACCCTCTAGCTCCATTGGTGTGGCCTTTACGCATGATAAATATATAGCCAGCAAGCCAGACCAACATAAAAACTGAAGAAACCTATGTTAACAGTTTTGGTTGACAGTTAACCCTAACCCTTAAACGACTGTTTTATCACATCTCATTTAGTATACATTCACAAACTAAGGGAACGATTTAGCCTGAAATTACATTGTGAATTGAAAACCCCACTAAAATCTATTTGGGGGGTTTAAATTTCTAGGCATAAGTAAATGTTTTAATTTTCAGCCCTCTAGCGCCATTGGTGCGGCCTGTACGTGTGATACATAGCTAGCCAGACCAACTTAAAAACTAAAGAAACATATGGGGACAGTTTTAGTAGATGGTTTCTAATATTAAATCATTAAATTCTTTATTATACTTTAGAGAGTTTAGGTATTTCACAATGTTTTAATAGTGATGTAAAGAAAGCTTATAAAACATTCACAACAGTTGTTGAATAAAATATAGAAAATACAGTTATCCCTCATTAAAATGGATCCATTAAACCGGATATCAGATAAAACGGACGGAATCTGAGTTAAGAGAGTAACCGTCTGTGTGTTGATGAAAATACATAACTTGAAATCTATTGATTATCGTAAATAGAAAAGGTTTTAGAAAATTTAACTAAAAATTATTTCTGTACACAATATAAAACCGGAGATAACCAGGTTTGAAAACTTGTTTACACTAGCGAATAGTTGAACTAGTAGAATTTGCATTCGGAAATTTTTGCCCAATTTTCACATACATTTCTAAATTTCACCAAAAATATACTAATTGGCCGATTTCAATAAAACTTTCAGAATGTATTTCCTCATGAAATTTTGTAAGAAAATTCACAGCATAGTATCATAACTGGACCACTTCAAAATTACTACTACAATTACTTCTCCACATTTAGAAGTAAACAAACTTACAACGGTTTAGAGATTTTCAAAGAAGTCAGATCTTAATTAGACCTGATTTGATTGTTTTATTTAACGGCACATCGACCCTTGGTGGGTCATTTAGTGCCGAATTCAGTTGGGGTGGGGGATCCCATGTCCCCGTGACTAGAGACTTGAGGGGGGAGAATCCCAAATCCCTGTCCCTGAGACAAATGCCACGAGGACCGGGATCAGGAGGGGGGGGGGATCCCCAGAGCTTCTCAGGACGAATCCTGAGCATGCTAATGGTGATCGCCTCCCGACCAAGTGGCCAAGATATCCTGTGCAACTTCTCCCAGGACGATACCCGAGTATGCCTGAAGGGCTATGGTTCTCTGAACTTCAAGCCCATGGCAGTTTCGAAGCACAGATACTACACTTTGATCCAAAAGGCCGAGAAGCGATCTTAATTAGACGTGAACTAATTAACCTTGTTATATGTAAAATAATTTAATAAAATATGTTTTATATAGTTATATGATGTATCATGTACAGTGTATATATACTATCCAATATCGTGTGTATATAGTATTAATCCCTACCATCGGTTAACTCGGACAATCGGCTAAAACGGACAACCAACCCCTTAGTCCAGAACGAGGGTTCACTGTAGTTTCAAATGTCAACCAGTGAATTGAGGGGATGAAAAACAAGTATCCAACAAATATTTCAATGTTACCCAAATCATCATCAGGGCATTTCAACAAATTATTCTGTCCATTTTCTACAAATCTACATATTTTCAGTTTAATAATTTTAAATCGATGAGGCAACAAAATTTGGGTAAAAGACAAATTTCTTTTTCAATACATCAGTTTTATTCGTGAAAAATCAGATGCTTATATTTAGTAGAATTGTTTTTCCATCCTACTAATAAGACATCAGCAGCAGTAGTAAGTGATGCAGATGCGAACATAGACACAGACTTTGCTTAATCCCCTTCCTCTCTTTCTGTTGGCTTTAGCGTGACAGAAACTAACAAACAAATAGACAAAAAAAAAGTTTGCAATAAATAGATTTAGACTGAAATATATATATTTGCACAATTTATTTATACATGGGTAGACTTTGTTCTCTTTAAAGACAACTCCCATGGGAGTATATACGGCCAGAGACGAAGTCCCGGTTTCCCTTGCATGCACCAGCTAAGTGATCTTTGCAAGTTGTAAGTCTGGTCAAGACCCGGACGTTATTCTTACAAGTTTTTATGACCACCCGCTTGACAGGATACAAGTACACCGAAGAATACGTCCACCCTGATCACACAGCTCAGGAAATTTGTCCTAATGAAGAATTTTCCACACAAATCAAACCCTGGATCTTCTGCATGTATGGCAGATGTGCCATTACACTATCCGAGCGGACTCTTTGCTAGTATATGTATATTGTCATAACCTCCCACCCAAAAACTAAGGAAGTATTTAAGGTGAATGAGAACGATAAGTTGTTTTTCTTTTGGTACCGTACAAACAAAAACGGCACTTTGATCGGTCTATTGAGATTTTACACAAACTGGTCATTCGGTCCCATTTATTTGTAAAGCGATTGTGGAATGCTGCCTACACAAGAAAGGCTCTCCATCACGATTTAACGTTCTCTTAAGGATACTGGTTTGGGCAGTGGGTGGATACACATCTACAACCCTGCAGCAAGTCCCTCCCTACCCAGTCTTGGGGAAAATGTGCACCCACGCAAGCACATTATCATAAACACATACATTTGTTAGTAACTATGAGTATCTACACAAATATATATACATATACACACACACACATGTAAGACACACACACACACACACACACACACACACACATTCACTAACATCAATATATGCCTATACAAATGTTTACATGGATATTCGTATAAACAAACATATTACATACATGATAGAACAAATAATAAAACAATAAATAACACAAAAAACCAAAGTAACTTATGTAATTGCCATAACAAAATTCCATGCCCACTCCAACAAAAATGCCTAACAAATAATGTTATATACAAAGCAACAGTAACCACTGAAAACAACAATAGTAATGAGAAAGTATACATTAGGTGTCACCGAAAAGAGCTGGAAAACAAGATATGGTCACCACAAAATGACATTCAACAACACAGAATATAGAAAATCTACCACTTTATCTCAATACATATGGAAATTAAAAGAAGGCATGGACCCAATCATAAACTGGAACATAATTTCCAGAGCACATCCATACAAAAAAATGTGCACTAGGTTTAAAATAAAAATGTTAAATAATATATCATGAAGAGCCTGATAAACTTAATAAAAGTGAATTAAAACCAAAACAAATACAAATACATACTAAAATCCGACAAGGAACACCCGAATCCTATGTTATAACAGATCTTTAGCTCAGTCGGTAGTGCAGTACCTGCGTATAAGGTAGCTTCCAGAGTGGACGCGAGTTCGATCCCCGAACGCAGTATGTATCTTTATTCACATTTACAATTTAGGCCGCTCATTTAGCAGTCACTTACACTGACGCCTGGCAAATATAGGTTCTCAAATAATAAATGTCATATATATATATATAAAAGAATCGCATTGAAATTCAAATATATCCATTTCACGTTTGAAATTATAAAGTAATAAAAATGCAGTATAAATGAATGAACACAATACTATACACTGTTCCCAACTGGCTGTTTGGAATTACCAGTGTGTGTTTGGGGCGAGGTCAATTTATACAGCAAATATAGGCTTAAGCCTAAATTTTAAATCTTGAGGGCAACTTAACTTTTAGCTCCCTGCATTTTGTGCACTTAGTAACTTTGAAGCCTGTAATTTGTGTGTCCATTCATGTATGACTGACAGGACAACACAAACGCAAAATTCAAACACTATGGTTTGGTGATCGGAGTCGCCTGCAGTGGCAGGACAAACGTTTTACTCGGCAAACAAAGTTACCTACAGATTGCTAAAGGTTATTAAACACTACTGGGTCAGAGTCAGAAAGATTTTACTAACTGGAGTCGGAGTCGGTAAAAATATACCGACTCCAACTCTGAGTAAATGTAAATTTTAACATTACTACTTGAAAACTCGCCCAATAGGTCGGTTTTCGAGCTATTTCCTGTGGAAGGCCTGCCCGAATGTAAATAAACCCTCTGCAAAACCTTAAAAAATTAACTTTTCAAAACTGACAAATTTCCTGAGAAAACGAAAGGCTTATGGATTGAAAGCACAAAAGAATTACTTGCAAATTGTTTTCTATTTTTTCTATTTTTGAAAATTTTGAACCCTTGATTATACAGATGTAAATGATACTTAAACACAGTATTAAAGTTTAAGAAAGTATACTTTTTATTAAACAGTATAATTAAATAACATAGCCAGAAATGAAAAATCTAGCCAATTTTAGCCATTTTAAAGCCAGATGAGTCAGAGTCCGAGTTGGAGGTACCAGAAATTGAGGAGTCAGATGTTTTATGTCCAACTCCACAGGCCAACGAACCATTTTTAAAAAGTTGATATTTTCGTTATTTTTAGAACTACAATGCTCAGTTGATTTTTTTCATTTTGAGGCTTGAACACTTTGCATTATAATTCATCGAGTGTTCAAGCTTCAAAATTTTTAAAAAGCTGAGCATTGTAGCTCTAAAAATAACAAAAATATCAACTTTTATGGGGTAGGAGATGTATACATGCATGTACATGTATATATATTTCTTCATATTAGATATTTTTTTTAAATGTTTACTTTGTTTTGACCAAACCAAGGCATGGTAAAAGGTAAAGGGGGGAAAAAAACCCTCATTCTCATCGGTGGGAAAAGACCACAGATCTTGAGGGAAGGAGGGCTATATAACAACAGAAGCCAGAAACGCATTGAAGGCCGTCCAGAAATAGGCAACATTCCAATCTTGTTTGGATTCAGCCACAACGGACAAGTCCATATCATTTTATATAAAATCTAGTAAGGTTATTTATCTGGCGTTGCACAGGTCGAAAAATTGGTGACCAGAAAACATGTCATACACACACACACACACACAAAGAAAAGACATGTGTATACACACACACAGAGAAAACAGACACAAAGGGGAAAATAGAAAATTGTCTGAATACAACAAATGATAGCAAAACCAAACAAAAGTTTAGTTCTTCTCGTCCAAAGTCCTTCACAAATTGTTCCCAAGGAACTACAAGCAAAATGCATAAAGATTTATCCTCGTGATAATAAACATGTTTGAGATGTAACAAGCTTTCTCACTCTTTCCTTTTCCACATTGTCTAACCATACCCATCATTCTGTCGGATTCCCTCACATCCACACTATAAACATAAAGAGCTCAGAAAACCTATCGGAATCGAAAATATCGAACAATTTTAATTGCATGATTCAATTCAGTTAAAACTAGAAAAAAAGCACTCAGAGACAGCATTCCTACGCCAATGCTGTACACTAAAATCAATCAGGAAAAAAATCCCTGGATCCGCCCCAAAATGTCATTGAAATTCACTGAGAACTTTGGGAGATATTGTGGAAAGAGGGAAAGACACAGTGTAATACATATACCTCTCCAACTTCGTTGGCAGAGATAAATAAACTCATGCAAACCTCTTTTTCTCTCTCACACACACACCTGGTAATCCTAAAGTCCCGAACAACCCCCCCACCCAGTCATTCCAAGCACCTAACCCAAAAGTGGAGTTGAATTTTGTTGATGTAGAACCGGAACTTATAATTTTTTTTTTTTTTTTTTTTGAGGGGGCGGGGGCTTTAATGAAAGAATGCTATTTGCCAGGAATGCAAGTAATTTGAACAATGACAAAATGAGTCGAGGCGGGAAGGGGGGGGGGGTCTCACACTCACAAACACAGATGTTAGAAATGACCACGGAGGACTTGTTGCAAAATTCAAACCCATTTACAAAAAAAACAAACTATTCAATGACAGATGTTGACAAGGGTGCTTGAGTGTGCATAAAAGGCGATCTATCGTTTTATTATATATAAGTGTTTTCAGAGTGTTGTCTTCATCTTCGTTCATCTTTAGAACTGTTCCACCACCAGAGAGGTAGACTGAAAAAGAGACGCTTTCCTTACGGACGTTACATATTACACCCGAAGAAGGCCGTAGAGTACAACGGCCAAAACGTTGTGTTCAAAAGATGAACCGAGATGATTCGTTTTGTTTAACGACATCGACCTTGGTGGGTCATTTAGTGCCAATTCAGTTTCTTTTTGAATACACAAGTTATGTAGACGAATTATAGTAAGCAAATTAATGTAGGCACATTTTTGTAGACAATTTGCCATCAAGGTATGTATATCGAATCTGTGTTTTTATATTTTTGGTATATCATTAACTTTTCCTCCCTGACAGCCATGTTTGATTATTTCCCTGACTGCCTGCTCTAAGAATGTGCCTGTGTGCCCTTAAACTAATTTAACAGCCTGTGGCTGAACAAAAAAATACAATGGGCAGTAAATAAATTGCTATATCTCTTAATATTAAATTTATGCTTACTAAATTTTCAGTAATTATTCCCAATGTATGACTTCCAAGTCCAGAGAAATAAAACCAGCAAAAAGTTCATTTAAAAAGGTATTATTATTGATCGATTGGCATTATCGTGATTTAAATTTGTGTATGATTTAAATTCAAATATGTTTTAGTAATTTTGTTTTGTTGCCCGGGAAATAAAGCAACTACGAGATCACACTTCTACGTGTGATCAGGGCATGAGTGAAATTTATGATCACGCCTAGGTGTTATCAGGAAAGAAAGAGTTAATACAATGGTCATGCTGTTGAAAATCCACATACCTGTCAACTCTCACGCATTTTGCGTCAGACTCACACATTTTGATATGTTCTCATGGTCTCACGCATTTTATGAAAGGTGAGAGATGAATCTTTTGGTTAGTGATTTTAACCAATTAAAAATGCCCAGACGTGCTACCGCGGGACTGTAATTTGCTGCAGGACCCCTGTCTGCCGCACACTGAAAGGGTCTATTCATTCCATTCGCACACATGCTAGGAGTAACATCAGAAGTTCAACAATGAGTATAAAATTTTTTTACTCCAGCTGTATGCCAAAGAAAATGAGATTGAACGAATCTATGACTTACGATTCTCACTCATTTTCAACATTGAAACTTGACCGGTATGCTTCCACTTCAACAGACCTAAACCCAACAAGACAAAGACACAGAAACACCTGGGCCCTGCGCTATAAGGGTTACTCCCTTTAAACATAACTTCTGTTTAACTCATCACATTTAGATATTTTATATCTAAATTGGCCACACTGAAAGAGAAGTAACTGAAATCCTCAGTTTCATAAGATAACCGGAAAATTATTTAGCAATTGTGACATTTCAAAATGGCTGCTGCTCAAGCGGTCGAGTGGCTGCTGCTGATGTCAATTTAAAGACAAAGAAGCAGACGACAATTTCAACATTTTTTTCCCTTTTTAAATTCGGAATGTCTGAAGGGTGTGTTCATTTAACAGAAAAAAAGAAATGCTGTACCTAAAACGTGGTAGGTCTGCTGCAACCTACATCTATTGTCACATTGCAAGTAACAAGAGATTTTTTTTACTGGAAATTACATTCGGGTGAGTTGAAACTAGCCCATAACCTACCTACTAGTCCTAAGAAAATTCTGTTCCGAGGTATCTTGTCTGCTTCATTGACTTTAAATTCGCCATCAGCAGTGGCCATTTGGAAACAGGAAAGGTAACAAGAGCCAATTTGAACCTTTGCAATGGGAACTGTCCTAGTTTTCTAAGTAACCTTCTAAATAACTATATAGAGTATGGAGGTGCAGGTGACCCAACAGTTAGCGGCACGGAGAATGAAATCAGCAAAGCTAGTTCAAACTCTAACCGAGGCAGTTTGCTTCACACTGATGCCATATGGGTAAATAGCAGAGCAGTTGGGGCCTTTTAGCCCCATAAGGATGCCCTGGCCCCAATAAAAACCTACAATTGCTACAAACAATAAATCGGGTCTCGATGAATTGTTTGAAAAATGGAGACAAAAATCATTTGCTTTGCTTTTTTCCGGAATTTGAACAGCACACACAAGCAGAATGAAATACAGACTTTTGCCAGTACCCTTTGACGGAGACGGTGGAAACTAATTGTTAGCATTAGTATCTTTTTCCATGTTCAAATTTCAAAAGTTTTTACTAACATCTCTGTATGTGTTCACAAATGAGGAGATCCTGAGATTAAACAACCCTAGTGAGTCATTCAATTAGTGTTGATGCCGACGGGGGTGGGGGGTGAAGCCCGACCCTCAAATTCTCCACCCACGCAAACAATTCTAATTCTGCTACTAAAAGGCAAGGAAATGAAACAAAGAGCAACCAAGCTGCTTAACACAACAAATTTCTTTTTCAACATAATCTCCTTCCTAGTCAATGCACTTAATTCA
>VCCN01005523.1:550709-566293 GCA_006491835.1 Architeuthis dux
AACCAAAAAAAAAAAAACCTTAATGAAATTGAAAACCTTAATGAAATTGAAAGCACAGAAAAATCGTCAGTAAAATATCAAAGAAACCTAGTTAAGAACCTTTACAAGGGAAGAAACAACATGCTTTTAAAGCCTCACTTTCATATAACGGACTGAAAGTAATGGCCCTGTTCGCCATACAGTTAACCCCCACGCTCTTTGTAAAAACCTTGAAAAACATTTTTTTCTAAAAAAAAAAAAAAAAAAAAAAAAAAAAAAAATAAAAAACTAGCGTCCAATGGATTAAAAGCACAAAAAATTACCAGCAAAAAAAAAAATTGTTTCTATTTATTTTTTTTTTCGACTTGTTTAATGGAAGTAGATCTTTAGCTACTAATGTGCCGTGGCACACTTGGTTGAAAAATCGCTGGTTTAAGAGGTAATTTAAGAAGAGTTCAACCCTAACCCAACAACACTTTAATGACATCATATTACTTCGAAGGATCATTTTCTTTAATCAACATATATGTATTTACTTACATGAGCATTAACCAAGGATTTTTTTTGTAGACGACAATTCGTGTTAGTTTCCTCTCTCCCACTTCCGCATTATGACGTCCACATATTACTCTCGTTCGGTTCATATATTTTTAAATAAAGGCCTCTTAAGGCAATAAAAATTAGTGCAATCTGATGTAACCAGAATGAACCCAGATCTTTTAAACATTTGGAAATAAATAAGGAAGACTACTCTCCCTTAGTATTTAATAGTTATTTTCTATAGTTTTGAGAAGGGTCATTAATATTCAAATGGTTCTTTGGACGATTGAACTCCTTGTTATTTGTGTTGTAAACACGTTTTTTTAGTCACATTTGTTTATTTCAAGAATTGATTTTTTCTTTAAATATGACAGTGACGTAAAGAAAAAGAAAATTCCTCTTTCTTCGCCCACTCTTTCTATCCATCCTTTCTTATGAACACTATGAACCTATTCAAATTTGGTCTGAACGAAAAACTTTTTGGCATTTATAGAAATTAAACTTTTGTCGCAGATAAAAAATAAATCTAGCAAATAATAAGGAATATTTAGGATATGAGGCTGGGTGAAAAAACATTTGGTTGTTAGTGTTACACATGAAATGTTTCTTTTTACATCATAAAGAATAATGCTAAAAATGAAAGATTTACCAATGTGATTGCATTTTTTGCAGATTCAATATAAATACAGATGGGTCATTCCACGTCAAGTGGACCAACTTTTCTCACATGTTCATTTGGGTTTGAAATGAAGTCCTGTAAAATAGCGACGACGACCGAATTCTTTTTCTCCATTTTCAACTAGCAACGATTCCACAACAGGAACTGCACTAAATATTTATTCTCAGGGTCAACTTCATATGTTGATTTTGAAAAGCTCTAGAAAGCATCATTTCTTTTCAGAAAAAGATGTTAAAGTGAGCTCCAAATTTCATTGGTATTTCTGAGAAGCCATTTCTAAGTAATCGGTACTCAGGACCTAGCCAACTTTGTGGGCCCTGTCTGGCAAGGGAGAAAGTGATGTCAATGCACTACAAAATGTTACAATCTAGCTTTTCTAGATCCGGAGATCTCAAAAGTGGCCCAAATTAAAAAACAACAAAAATGCACCATTTTTAAAAGGCAGAAACGAACCTGTGGGACAATTTGCACAATTTTCTACCAAGAACCACTGCAAAGAGCAATGTTTAAAATACTTGGGGCTAGATTTTCAAGTTGGTGTTTTGATTCTTTCATGTTCTAATCAGTGGTGGAAGGAGGGTGGGGGTATGCAGGGATACAGCATATACCTACATCTCAATTTCCTGGTTTATAGAGGTTTTTAAGCCCTTAAAAGCTACAGTGTTTTTAATTTTTAAGTACGATTTCAAATTAGGGCATAATGCTGCTCCAGCTGCTGATAACGTCAACAAATCATTTGGAGTGAACACAACTACAGTGCAAAATGTTCAGCATGATGAAGAATTATCAACAGCAGTGGCCAACGACCAACAAAGAACAGTTTGGGCATTTTCTGGAGGCTTTAGGACTTCAACAGTGACCATCATCAAGACAATTGGAAAAGTTAAAAAATTGGAAATATGGGTTCCACATGAACTAAATCAAATGCTCCATGACAGTGCCACACCCAACAGCTGACTGTGTCTAATTAGGATATGAAGTCGATTCACATTTCGCCTACAGATCATCTTTTTAAGCAAAAGCTTCAATAACAGGGAAGACATAATTTGTGCTTAACTGAATTTGTGACCCTTAAACCTAAACAATGTTATAATGATGGCATTGCTTCAAATGAAAAAAAGAAAAAGAATATACCTCTTTCTTTACTCACTCTTTCTATACTTCCTTTCTTATGAAAACTATGAACCTATTCAAAAATGGGTCATAATTTGATTGAATATTAGAGATGGCATATTATCATTGGGGGATTGTTGGAAAAGGGTTATTGCTTCAAATGGGTCATATTTTGATTAAATATTTACCATTCTTTGTTGTTTATATCATCCTTCATCTTACTATTCAAAAGACAACATTTCATAAGTAACATCTACCTGAATGGAAATATTTTTGGTGAAACATCCTGAATTTCAGAGTAAAGAGCTATAATAACTAGAAAACACTCAAAGCACATACCTCTTCCAATGCCATCGTCACTAAAAACTAAATGAAAATCAGTTCATATATAGCAACGATGCAGGGGAGGTAAATGTAAAGAATTCCTGGATCCACACCAAAATGTAATCAATTCCCGACCCTTTCACAAAATGTCATTGAAATTCATTGAGAACTTTTGGAAATATTGTCTGGACAAACTTGAGTGAATATATAAATGTATGTTTGTTGTATGGATGGGAGGGAATCCGACAGAATGGTGGATATGGTGAGACAATGTGGAAAAGAAAGAATGAGAAAGAATTACAAAACCCACATCATAAAACACATACATAATTCCATGAAACGACAATGCATCAAATCCGCACTCATATCCGAATGCGAAACTATATTCAATTTTCTTCTGAGGACGTCGCTCGCAGTGACGAAATGCATAAAGATGTATCTTCATGATAATAAACATGTTTGAGACTTAACACGCTTTTCTCATTCTTTCTTTTCCACATTGTCTAATCATATCCACCATATAAATGTATGAATAAGAAATTAAAAATATTCTTGGATCCGCCCCAAAATTTAACCAATTCTTCTTTACCCCTTGGCGTACTCTTCCAGAAAATTTCATTGAGAACTTTTGGAGATATTGTCTGAACAAGCAGATAGACACGAGTGAATACATATACCTTTTCCAACTTTGTTGGCAGAGGAAAATAAATGGTATTGGCTTTTTAGATGCATTTACACATCTCTATAGGATAATAATACCAATTTTCTCAGCTGTATCATGTTGGATTGATATGAAACTTAGTCCAGACCTTCCAGTGAACCATCTTCATTGTCCTGCTACTACTACCACAACTAGTAATGTTACTACAACTTTGTTTAGAATCCCCTTGAAATATGGACGTAAGGATGGTGGACATACCATTGAACTTATGGTTCTATTTTTTCTTTATGAAAAAACCCTGTTTAACACAAGCACACATGCCGGTTCCCATTGTTTGAGACGAAAATGTGACTGACACCCACTGTAAATTAGGGTTACGGATTAAGTTTACAGTTGTTTAGGATTACTGAAATGTTTAAAATTAAATTGTACCATGAACAGAGTGTATAAAGGGTCTGGAATGATTAAAAAAAAAAAAAAAAGTCAAAAAAAAAAAAAAAAAAGGTACTAACATTTAGTAGGGTACATTTGCCACACCCACAAACTAAAAAATCAACTAAGCCTAAGTAAGTGACTAAAAACAAACAAAATGGCACCCATTAGTAACTGTGTAGATAATTTGATGAAATAACATGTATAAAATAATGTCAACCAGATTAAATGGACCAAGAGTGGATTTGAACCCAAACTTTTTGCGTTGGCAACACACTTTATAAATAAATCTTTTGCCGACATATTACTTAAGTATTGTTAGCCAAACCATATATATATATAATCTCATACATTCTTTAAAATATTCCTTAAATCCAAGTTTTGAACAGTAAAAAAAGACACTTACACATTGGTATAATAATTTTATTTTTTTATCTTTTCTCCCGACCAGTTTCGCTAACTTGGCATCCTATGGGAAAAATTTCTTTGTGAAAAAAAACTTCTAATCAATTGTTCCATTCGAAGAAAAACGCTGCATTTATTTTTCAAACTCACGTTGTTATGAGAAACAAATGCTATAGATAAAGTTGAGTTAAAGCAAATATGAACGTTGCATATCTATAGCAACGTAACTTAAATTTGAAAATATAAAAATGTTTATTGGTAGAGTTTTTTTATATTCCAAAAATCAAAACAAAGCTAAAATTGGATTTAAGGAATATTTTAAATAATGTATGATAGATAGATATCTATATCTATATCTATATCTATATATTAAAAAGATTTTTTTTAATATCTAGATAAAGAAATTTTGGATCAAGTTTACATCAGGCACCCTAAAAATTGTCCTCGACACCGAAAATGTTCCTGCTTTCACAGGCGGGCCATGAATGGAGATTTGCAGGAGGCTGTTCAACATAACATTGGAGAGGCAGGACCTCCAGTCTGACTTCATCGTATTCATGTTGGAGAAGCCACGCTCACAGCATGAGCAGCTCATTGGGAAGACAAGGATGATTTCTACAATCACCGTCAGGTGTTGGAACTGGCCGTCCCTTCCAATGGCACCCTGAATAAGCCGCTGCCACAGCACCTGGGAATCAAGATGCTTGTACCGCTTAACCCTTTGAATACTGGCGGCCGGTTTACCGGCAGTTATTGGAGCTATTTTGGCAATTGTTCACCTAATATTACATAAGTTTTCATTTGTATACGCATAAGTGTCAGAAAAGCGACAGGTCATGGATTAGTATTAATAAAGAAGATTATCCAAGAAGATTATCCAAGAAGATAATTTAATACAGTCGCGTCTCGACTTACGTCTGGATTAAGTTCTGCAACAATGGACGCAACTCGATGCAGGTGTAAAATCGATTATTATAGGTGAAGTGAAATACGAGCAGTGCACAATATAAAATATGATGACACATACATATTTACCTAAACCGCTATTGTACATACGGCTGACTATGAAAAGAAGAGAAAGGAACAAATGTCATCCATTACGTTTCTTTCACCAAGTAATTAGCTCAATCCAGACAACCTCACCTTTACTGTCTGGAGAACTTGAAACAAACATGACGTATACACTGCATTCTCTTTAACAAGCTAACAATAACATGACAGAAATTTTCGTCATTCACAATTGAACCATAAAACCGCAATGACTGAAATTCCAGTTATCTGCTGTTAATGGGTTTTAGGCTTGGTAACCCTTGCTTATTCGGTACTAAAATGACCTAGCATAAAGATTGCCAAAAGTTATCCCACTTTGATGGCTAGAAACGGCTAGATTTTTCCATTTCCACCTAACTTTATGGCTAACGTTGTTATTTACGCTATAAGACACTTAAAATCAAATATGGTTTACATTGTTCAACCCGATGAAATACTTTCTAGGGATTCAATTATTGACATAAAACCTATATTTTACACTATTTCAGCCCTCGAGAAGACCAGGAAAAGCTCATTGAGTGGATGGTTAAACATTGCCTCCTACGGAATTCTATGTTGAATAATTATACTCTTTGGGGCCTTTGTATGAGTTTTCGAGCGTACTTAACATTGTTAGCTATAAAGTTAGCTGGAAATTAAAAAAATGAAAAAAAAATCTAGCCATTTTAGCAATCAAGGGGGATAACTTTTGGCAATGTTTAACCCATAAGAACCCGCTGTGACATCGATGTCACATACAATTTAATTGATCTGCACAGTCTCTTATATAATATTATATTTTATCCTTGCTTTTAACCCATAAAGTGTATTAAGTGACATCTAATGAACATTCTGGTACTGTGCGTCAATTTGCCTTCCCAGAATCCCACATAATGTTCCTTCAAGTAGAAATGGGTCTGGGTTCTTATGGGTTAAGCTAAGCGATTTTAGTACCGAATAAGCAAGGTTCACCTTAGTATCTTATGGGGACATATCTGCGATCGGACGTATGACCGTGTTTGATACATATCTTGTACAAAATGATCCAAATATTGTATTTTTGAAGCAGGAGGATGTTGGAAGGGGGAATAAAGAAGTGGGTATCCATTGTTATTGACCATTGTCAAAGATTTACAAAGGGCCACTTGGGCGAAAAACTAAAAATGTTAACAAAATCTTATCAGAAAAACACCGGCTAGTCTTTTTTTAACCATCCCGACCTCCATTTTGTTTTTTTTAAACCAGCCCTCTCGTATTCCCTCACCTCTTCTTAATTTTGTTTTTGAGGGTCAGCTATGCGGTATACCACAAGACCAACAGTAGCTACCTCCTCTTAACTAAGCAAGAAAAAAGATAAGCTATGGCTAGGTAAGAGGTAGGGGCAGGTATTAGAGACAAAAAATGGAATGAATAGGGGGGTTAGGTGCTGGGAGTAAGGACAAGGGCAGGGGGTAACTTCCCTCTCAACGCCTTCCCTCCCTCGAACCCTTAGGCACAATAGGGAGGGCTGGGCCAAGCTGTAAAATGAAAACCATGTATCCGGTGAGTGAGAGAGTTCATATAGGTGCCCCCTAACACCAGGGTTGCCATTTTGGCCGTTTTATGGCTAAATCTGACAAATTTGGCCTTTTTGATTGCCATAATTTAATTTTTTGGCCATTTTGGCATTTTTTAATTTCCTTTTAAAAATAAGATCTTCAAAAGTAGAAAAAAAATCTTTTGTGCTTTCCATCGATAAGACCTACGTGTTCTCAGATAATTTGTCAATTTGAAAAAAAAGTTAATTTTCTAAAGGTTTTGCGTGGGGTTCTATTTACAATGTAATTGTTATGCTAAACTGGACCCTTTCTTTCTGCCATTGGTACGGAACAAAAAGTTGACTTTGTTGCGCTAGTATTTTTAATAAATTCTTATTTTTGGTATGTACTGCAATATTGCAAGGTCTTATAAACAATTTGTACATTTGGCCGTTTTTGGCCATAAGCGTCTAGCAACTCTGCCTCACACCAAGGCATCTTTCTTTGAGAAGGATGCTAGTGAACAACGACGGTTTTTTTTTGGGGGGGGGGCAGTATTAATGATCATGCCGACATCATAGGATTATGAAAATCAAGCTAACAAATTTTTAATTGTAAAAACAAACGTATTTTTAAAAAATGATAGGAGATATTATCTAACCTGTAGTACAGTGTACAGTCAAAAAACTTGGATTTTTGGTCAACGTGACCCCCATAAAAAAATAACACTTGAAGAAAGGATATGAAATACACACACACGCGTAATTACATACATAAGTAAGCTCACATGATCAAAACTAAAACCATAAATCACACAAAAGCATAAGACTAACCCAGTATGAAGCGTTTTTAAAGGCTACTTACTACTATCTACCCTACTTTTTTTTTACCTAGGCCAACGATGTTAGATGTATATCTATTCATTTGTGTCTGTCTTTCTGTCCACGCAATATCTCCAAAAGTTCTCAATGAATTTCTAGCGAAATTAGAAGATGTATATATAATCATTCCTGTCTGTCCGTCTGTACACGCAATATATCCAAAGGTTCAATGAATTTCTAGCGAAGTTAGATGTATATATATTCATTCGTGTCTGCCTGTCTGTTCACGAAATATCTCCAAAAGTTCAATGAATTTCTAACGAATTTAGAAGATGTATATATAATCATTCCTGTCTGTGTTTTTCTGTCCGTATGTCGATCCCACAATATCTAAAAAAAAAAAAAGTACTTAATGAATTTCAATGGCATTTTGTAGAAGGGTCGGCCATGGGGTGGTAATGAAGAATTGATTATTTTCTAGGGTGATGCCTATATGACTGTCCAAACAATATCTCCAAAATTTTAATTAATTTCAATGAAATTTTCTGGAAGGGTGGGCCACGGGGCAAGGGAGAATTGGTTAAATTTTGAGGCGGATCCAGGGATTTGTTATCAATTGAGAGATATTTTTTATTTTTCATACATTTATGTATTCACTCATGTTTGTCCACAATATCTCCAAAAGTTCAATGAATTTTAATGACATTTAGTGAGCTATGAGCTAAGGAAGAACTTATTAAAATTTATTATAAATTAAACATGACCGTTTTTCTTAACCAGAAACCAAAATTGTGATTTTTTTTTCACATGACTTTTTTCTTAACTAACATTCTGTCACTACTCAGAAGTTAGTAAAATAAAGTAATCATAGAAGTAACAACAGTGGATAGCTTTACAAATTAAAATAAGAACACCTGCTGGAATGGTTTTAGTGCTGGTTACACATGAGTATAATGTGTTTGATTCAGGAGAAGCGCTCCATGAATCGAGATCAAACAAAATCCAATGATACAATCCCTAGATTGGCAACTCTGTGATGGAAGCAGGACTGACATAATACTTGTATTGGACACGTTCAAGGCTCGAAATCAGGACACGAAATTAACGTCGTCCGGTCGTCCCGGGGACGGTAAAAAATGTGTTCGGGACGGAAATGATTTTATAAAATAATTTAAAAAATTTTTTTAAAATGTTTTTTAATTTTTTTGATTTGGCAGTACAAAAAGCACTAAATTAGCGCGTTTTCGCCTAAAACATTTTGTCTATTTTCTGAATATTTTTAGCGTCTTTTTGGTGGTCTTTGGCCATTTCTTTAAAAATTAGCGCTTTTTGGCAGTCAAACTAGGGCGAAAATATGAATATGTATTTTTTTTTATTAAATTTGACTAGTTTCTACTGTCATCCTAATTTTAGTTGCTTTTTATACAACTTATTAATTCTGGCCACAGTATCTATGGCAACGAATAACAGCGCAATCGGAAATAAAGAGTAAGCCTTCGGTGAGAATCAAACTTACGCCTAGCTGCTTTTACCAATCGGCTACAAAGACTTCATGGATTAGAAGAAGCTGATTCACACTTATAAACTCACTCCCTACAACCGATATTTATGTTGTTTTACATATGGGACCTAGTAGTCTTTTTATAAATCAATCTTTTATTATTATTATTGGATGAAGTTCAGTATTTATTATTATGGCCCGAATTAATAAGTTGTATAAAAAGCAACTAAAATTAGGATGACGGTAAAAACTAGTCAAATTTAATAAAAGAATACATATTCATTTATTTTGTCTAAAAAAAATTTTTTTTAAAATACTGTATTACAATACTTCATTTCAATACTGTAATACAATACTTCATTTCAATACTGTAATACAATACTTCATTTCAATACTGTAATACAATACTGTAATACAATACTTCATTTCAATAGTTCATCCAATAATAATAAAATGAATATGTAGTTTTAATTTAATTAAAACAATCGGTCACCGCCGGACACCCGGTGTAACAGAAAAAAAGTGACCTTTTAGAACGTGTCAAATCTGGGTCCAATAAAAAGGTAAAAACCGCCGATTTTTTTTCTTATTAGTACCTGTGATTTCGGGTACCAGACGAAATAATAAAGGAACTTGGAACACCACACCAGCCACAATAACAATAAAAAATATTTTTTAAATGTCAACACGAGAAAGCCTGTCAAAATTGTGTATTGTAGCCGTGTTTCCAGCTGTATGTAAATGGGGCCCCTTTTTCTTTTAGAGGTAGCAGGAAGGAGGTGTGTTGTGATTGCGACCGGGGGTAAGAGATGGGACAACGAAGTGTTCTCTGTTACCCCCACCTTGTCGCTGGAGGAGCAGGAGAGAACAAGCAGGATAGGTATTTTTGTTTCTATCACCTGCTACTGCTGTTGAGTGTACCTACCCACCCGACTTGGCCCATTACCTCAGAAACTCCAGCCAGGGTACGGATGCGTGTGTGAAAACTTAGGGTGTTTTGTTTATTAATGAGAATAATAGGTACAAAAGGCGTTGTAGGTAATTTCTTTTTGTTCTGATTTTCGTTTTGCGAAAACAAAACAACAAAAAAAATCAATAAAAAAAAAATCAACATTATTTGTCTGAGGCCGTAACAAAGGACCCAAGCACAGTAATCAATAACAAACAGTAACACTGTATCATCAGTCACACGTACATTGTAACGTCTGTCGTAAACAACTAGACGATGTCGTAGTTTAGCGTCCCAAATTATCACTTGTAAGGAGAGCACTAGGGTTGCCAGCTGTCTTTTGCGGCACAAGACCAAATTTGTATTAGCACGGGGGCTAGCAGAGCCTACCTTGCACCCCAAACCCCCAGGATGAGTAGGGTACCAAAATGCTCCAAAGAAGAAAGTTGGGAAGAACAACCCCATTTGCATAAAACAAAATGGCTGCCAGCACACATAAACAAAAACAGAATTTCATATCTTGTCTCCCAATTGACATATCTGAGTAGTTTAAAAGGCTAAATCATGGTTTTCAGACATGAAGAATTCAAAAATTCGCTCTATTTTACCATAACAGTAATTAATCTATAGGTTTTTCAGCATTTTACAAGGAAATTTCAAGTATATTTTATAGGCCAAAGTCTATGGATTGTGGATTTAATTCATGAACTCATTTATCTTGTAAAATGCTCAATATATGTTTATATACATATATTGAGCATTTTACAAGATAAATTCAAGTTCACAGTCCAAAGTCTATGGATTGTGGAATTAATTCTCGATGGAGGTATACACATATATCGTTAGAAAAGAGAATTTCCTCAGCTTTCCAACAGTGTATGTTGTTAATTTGTAACTGTTGGGCATGAAAAGTCACAGCCCAAAACGTGCAATAGCAATAGATACAAATTGACAACATACACAATTGGAAAGCTGATAGAATTCTCTTTCTAACGATATATATATCCTTCATGAATTAAATCCACAATCCATAGACTTTGGCCTATAAAGTATACTTGAAATTTCCTTTTAAAATGCTGAAATACCTATAAATGAAATATAGTGTATTTTTGAATTCCACATGCCTGAAAATCATGATTTAGCCTTTTAAAGTACTCAGATATGTCAACTGGGAGAAGAGATATGAAATTTTGTTTTTTGCAGTGTGTGCTGGCGGCCATTTTTGTTTTATGCAAAAGGGGTAGTTCTTCTCAACCTTTTTCTTGGGAACATCCTTTTTCTGAAAGAGGACATCCTAAGGAACATTTCTGTACCCTAATCATGGGATCCTGGGGTATGTGTGTGGGGGACTATATGGTCTAGGGCTGAGCTTTCCAAACTGTGTGTTGCAACACTATAGTATGTTACTTATATTCTTTAGGTGTGTCACAAAATTAAGTATAATTCTGTATATTTTTCAAAAGATACTTTTCCTGAATCAGTTGAACTGCTGGGATGACATTATATATTTGGCTTAGCTAACAAAACTTATGTAATGTGCCGCAAAAAATTTCAATTTTAAAATGCAAAATGTTTGGAAAGCTCAAATCTAATGGACCAAATTAAGTAGCTTCAGTACCAAAATAATCAAATAACTTGAAATCCATAATCAGACCAAATTTGTATGGTCTTGGGACCAAATCAAGTAGCTTCAGTATCAAAATCATAAGAATAACTTAAAATCCATTATCAGACTAAGCTTGCAGGAAAAATGGGTTAAAATACATATTTTTAAAAACTATTGTCCAGTATATTTATGCTGTATCATATGATCCATGTGTAAGGGATTGTTATATTTTGTAAATTTTCCATCAGTATCAAATCTTTATTTTCATAATAAATAGTTTCATTCAGTAAAAAATTTGCTCAATTTTGGTATTGAAAAATACCAAATGGCAACCAACCCTGGAGAGAACTCGGTCAGTTACAAAATAGTAACTAAGCAGATATCAAATCTACTAAGAACAGTTCTGGTTAGTCACTCAATAGAAACTATCATGTAACCAATGTCTTTTGGCAGCATGCAGTGTTGGGGGTGATCAATGAATAAGTTACTTCTCTCGCCTTTTGTTGGGCAGTGATCACTAAAAAAGACTGAATTTAAAAAAACAAAAAACAAGCCTGAATGCTGCCAGACACAAACTAAGAAACCAATTTAGCATAAACTTACATTGCAAATTGAACCTCCCCCCCCACCAAGAACAGGGGGGGGGTTAAAAAACAAAAGAACTCTTTTTTCAAGATATAGACATAAAGAGTAAATTTTTAAATTTTCAGCCCTCTTGCTCCATTGGTGCAACCTGTACACACGATACAACGATTGCCAGTCAGTCAAGCTTAAAAACAGAAGAAACCTCAGTCGGAGTTCAAACTTGGTTCGCCAATACCATTTTCTGTGCTGCTAACCATTAAGCTATCCATGCCTCCCGTTTCATACTGAATGATGTGATTATAGCCATTTGCAGAAACACTTTACTCATCTTCAAGAAGTGTGCCATCAGTTCAGACAAGTTCTTAGTGTCAGTAAGACATTCTTAGAGTGCCAAACAAAGTCTAATCAACACTTTAAAACATTTTAAGATAAATGCATCTATCATGTTTAAAATTAGCCTCACATGAAGAAAGGCTTTTTACTGCAAGATACACTAGTTCCATTCTCCCATCCAGCGACAGTAGAACAAGACCAAAAGAAAATGGGCTGCTTATTCGAGATTTAAAAGAGAATATAACCCTTTCACAGCCATGAAAAATTGTAGCGACTCTGGAAATTGACTATTCCAACTGTTTGCAAGTAATTAATATTGGATCACAAACAGGAAGGATAAAATTAACTCCAACAAGCCTGGCTTCTGTAGGGTCAAACTCCACTCCTACTTCTATTCCGACTGAAGATGATTACTGCAACTTTTGTATTGTATATATAATAAATAACACCAGAACCCCCCACCCCCGTTTCAATAGAAGGAACACACGCTCAGGCACATACATACACACAATAACTTGATACCATAGACCCACTTCATCATTCATACTTATCTGGACAGAACTTCCAGGAAACATAAATCACACCAACGGGGTGGTTGGTGTGATTAATGTGACTATGTTTTCCACTTAACAGCCTACACAAGAAACCACCTAATCTACTTTATAGTTCATACACACAGACCCACTTAATCTAAACACCCACACCACACCAGCTCAGGGACCAATAAGGAACTTTCAATCAAATAAACCAGGTCAACTAAGCATACAGAACACCCTTTATTTCATTTCTACTACCTGGCATGGATAGTCGCACTTCTCTGCAGAGTTCAAATTTCTTATGATAAAGTCGCTTGCAGCAACGAAATGCATAAAGGTTTATCTTCATGATAATAAATGTTTGAGATGTAACACGCTTTTCTCAAGCTTTCTTTTTCACATTGTCTAATCACATCTACCATATATAATAAATTTTAAAAATCGGTTAGAGCAGTACCTGCGTATAAGGTAGCTTCGAAGGTGGATACAGGTTCGATCCCCGCACAGAGATAATTGCTTTATTCACATTTAAGATTTAGGCTGCTCGTTTAGCAGTCGCTCACACCGGCGTCAGGCAAATATAGGTTCTCAACTAATAAATGTCATTATAATTATCAGTTTGCTTTATACCCATCTAATAGTAGAGTCATTTATCAAGGATCCATGACCGTTGTCTGGGTAATTGGGTTTGAAAACATTTTCTAGGTCCCAAGAACATGCCAATCAAAATTAGCTGGGTTGACCCTCTCAAAAATTAGGGCATATTCTGTCCATCGTACAAAACTATGGCTTCAAAGTATTTTGGTTACTTCTCTTCAGTGTTGCCAATTTAGATATTTTTTATCTAAATTTAGTTAATTCTTATTAGATTTCTCAAGAACCGTTGATACAAACAACTTCAAACACGACACTGCCTTGTGTGCTGACTAATATATCTGGTGAATGTCAACATCATACAATGGCCATACAGACACAGATTCTTTCAATTGTAGTTATAGTAGAGGCCAGTTTTCAGATCACTTTGAAGCATCAAATTCTGCTTCAGTTAAAATTCTAAACAAGTGGTCACTTTGCTGAATCACTACCAGCGATGGTAGTAATTAAAAAAAAAAAAAAAAAAAAACACGGCTTCTTCCTCCACTCTCCTCCCTCACGGGCAGGGGAGCCAAGCCCTCTCTGGTCCGACCAGTAGCTTCGGATCCTACCGATTCTAAACCGCCCGCGATTTGAAAATCACAGCAACCCTTAAAACCACGCTGGTTGGTCGAACGCCTTTTCTTTTGTTCCGACCTCGTCGGCCGCTTGACCCACTTTCCTAGCCCAGGTAATATGATATGGCCTGTTGGTCACGTACACCCCAAAACTCGCAAAACAGAGTGCATTTCATTACAAAAGTATATATAAAAATGAATGGCTTTTAATTTCATTATTGTGTTAATATCTGATCAATACGTTGTATAGTTATACTTTTTGGAGCACTTATTTGCTGTGTTTGACTACCATATTTTACACCCGTCAGATCAAGGATTACCACTCAATATCTCGGTTTTTATTAACATTTCCAAAGCATAAAAACATGTTATTTGCTTCAAATGCGGTAGGAAGTTAGAAATTAACAACCACTACAATAAAACATATTACATTTAACCCTATCCTATTTTAGAACTAGTTACATGACCTTATTTGTACATTGTCGAATGCAACAAACAACTTCCCCTAAAGCATAAAGGATTGCTATAAAAAGTTTACTACTCTAACAAGCCATAAAAACGCGTCGAACAAATTCTTAAAAACAGAACTAAAACGTTAATTTTTAGAAGGAATGTCTTGCCCTTTACCCTTGCACTAAATTTCTTCATCTTCATTCTCACGGTCTTCATCGTTTGTTGTTGATTCATCACTTTCATCGTTTGCATGAATCTATGGGGTTGTGCTCTCTTCTTATTCTTAGCACTACAGGAAGTGCAGCAGATTTATAGTGTATAGCAGGGCTCCACTTTATTCACTACCATCCTGGAAAACAATTTTAACCATCCCGAAGGAAATATAAACCGTGCCCAACAAATTTTTTTAAAAATTTTTACAAAAATAATCTTCCACCGACGCCTCCGGGACGGAAGTGATTTAAAAATATTTTTTTTTTTTTTTTTAAAATCACTTCTGTCCCGGAGGCATCTCGAGGAAGATATTTGTTCGTCCCGAACACATTTTTACTGACAACATTAATTTCGAACCCTGCTGTATCGGTACACATTTCCCATCAAGCATTTGATAGCCATATTGTAACAGAGATGGTGACATGTCAAAGTGGAGCCTCACATATGCTTGATATGTAACACGCAGAGCTCTGAGATAATGGGATTCTTTATCCGGTTGATGTCTAGCTGTTGATTTTCCCTTCATTGTAGACCATTTCTCTGCATGTGCTTCACCCAACCTTTTACTCGTATTGTCATTGTACACAAATTTGATTGTGAACACTTCTAAATCTTCCCGTCAGAGACTGGAAGTGTCTTTCCAACAGATGAAAGAAGATTGATTGATTGTTTTGTTTAACGGCACATCAACCTTTGG
>VCCN01005523.1:567789-593915 GCA_006491835.1 Architeuthis dux
AGAAATGTTGAGAATTATTATTTGAAAGTGGTGCAAATTATTTGAAATAAAAACCATAGAATCTAGGATTGAACATTTCCTGGCTTTACTAGGCAACAAAAGTCCAATACAGAGAGAAAACAAGAAAAAGAACAAACTGTTCAAAACCTGCAACACTGTTTCTACAATTTTTGACATCTGGCAACATTTGTTTCTGTAATAAAATTATTTGTTTCCAATTGATTTTTCAAGTTAATCCCAGTTAAAACGTGACCCACACCCCCCCCGAAAAAAATTGGTCAAAACAATGTAAAATTTCAGACAAAACAAGCCCAAAATACTGAAAAAAAAAAGAAAAAAAAAAAAACAACAACAAACCACCCACCAAAAAAAGTCGAGAATCATTATTTGAAAGTTGTGCAAATTATTATTTGAAATCCTATATCCTATCTTTACCAACACTATTAAACGATTCGCAAAAAGTTTGGACAAAAAAGCTGACCGACAAGGGTCAAATAGAGATGTGTTGGACACATCTAAAAGAAATATTCCTCTTTCTATGCATACTCTCTATATCCCATCTTTACCAACACTATGAACCAATTCGAAAAAAGTTTTCCCCATTCATAGAACTGTCGACTTTCGTCATAGTTGAAAAAGAAAATGGTCACTTACCGTACAATGTTAATATGCTCAAAGCGTTCCATTCGTCGCAACGCTGCAATTTCTCTGATGGCATTCATCGGCACGCCCTCCCCAGACAAAGGCAGAGGAATCTGTTTCATTGCAACCACCTCACCGCTGATACGATGCCTGGCCTTATACACCGTTCCATATGCTCCACGGCCAATCTCAGACAATTGGTCAAATTCACTTGATGCAAACGATTCCTGCCGGCCGCTCATTCTAAAGCTCCATTTTGTCGTCATGGTCCAAGATTACCAATCACAGTTCTAGGAGAGACGCAGAGAAATAAAACAATCACAGTTACCTGAAAAGGACAAAAAGAGGGGTTTTTTTAAACATTGGAAGGTAATTGTTCTTTTAAATTTATGATTACTTTTTGGGGATTAAGTTTACATCAGGCACCCTGAAAATTGTTGAATCGATAAGGGACACAATTTGCCTCAGCACCAGGCTAGATTTGGGTTTTTGTAGCGATTAGTGTTTAAAATTTAGTCATTCAGTAACTGTCATCTTAACGTAATAAAAAAATAGAAAAAGAAGGTTGGATTGGAAGCACAAAAAAAACAAAACAAACAGCACAAACTAGTGACTAATTTAGCATAAACTTACATTGCATATTGAACGCCCCTCTAAAAACCTGGGGTTTTGCAAAAAACAAAAAAAAACATTTTTAGTATTCATTGAGGGGAGTGTGTGAATGCAAAATTTCTACTATGAACGGTTAGGGCTGTGCAAAGTCTGGATACAAAGATAGATACATGTAAATGTCAGAACACAGGATTAACCTAAACCCAGCAATAAACCAGTGTTGTGGGTAGCAGTGATTAAAAAAATGTATGCAAGATAATGCTTGGTATTTTATGGTTAATCACCAAAGTTAAGCGACATCAAGCCTGGTCATTACATAGATGGGTAACCTTCTGGGAATCCCATGTGCCGTATGCAGCAGCAAGATTGTTCTGTGGCCGTCTCAGTCTATGCTCTGCTACCAATGAAGAGAACATTTTGCCAAGCGAGGACCGGACTGCACCCAGTCTTTTCTCAAGCACACACTGCTCCATGGAGGACACATGACAGTGTGCTCTCCTAGGAGCCATAATACTTATCAAGCGGCAGCGATCATCATCATTAAATTCATTAATGATTTAAAAGTCACGTTTTTCTTTTTTTGTTTTCAGGCTTCCTTTGGATCTCAAAGATTTGCAAAGAAAATTAATTGGCAATAATTTTAAAGTTGTTTGGACTTCAATCCATAAAGTGTAAGGCAGTGATTCCCGAAGCCATAGTTACAACCCAAATAAAGATCGCAAGGATGCTCCTGAGGGTTTTAAAAAAAAAAAAAAAAAAATCCCCCCACCTCAAACCATCCTGAGGGTTGAGAAAAAAAAAGAAAAAAAAAATCTTTTTAAACGTTAGAAGTAAAGAATTCCAGAGGCAGTACAAGTGATGTAGCAGCTATAGATAAAATAACAGGGCAGACTGCACCCTCTAGCCTTGGGAGGCAACCAGATTAGGAGAAGGACAACTCTGAATTCAAAACTAGCTCACCAGAAAATAGTGGCAACGGGTGAACTCAATTAGCCACTACCAGAAATGGGAAAGGCCTTGGTTCAGCAGTGGACATATCACACTAAATCACTGTTAATTTTAGGTTTGTCTGCAGTAGTAAAGCATTGGCTGTTGCGAGTCCTAGATGGTGGCTGGGATAGTGTCACGTTCTTCACCCATGTCAAGAGATTTTTAAAAAAGCCCGGTTTTCGAATGCTGCAGGCCCTCCCCACATGGTAGATTGGTGTAACACAATCTTCCTACTCAAATTCGCCTCAAATTGGCCTTGTACCTTACTAAGCTCTGCTTAGTTAAAATCAAGCCGCAAACGGCAGCTGGTTGGAGCTCGAGGGGGAAGGGCAGAGACCCCCAAATTAGCCATTCAATTTCCTGATTTCACCCATACAAAGTACAGTTGCTTCTGGGTCACTAGGTCAAATTACAACAACAGCAGTGTGTTGGCGGGGGAGGGGTGGTCACAGAAATTCGCTGAATGAATTTGGCACTAAATTAGTTAGAAACATCACAGCGACATTACATGTGTGCCTTTTGTAATATCACTTTTTTTAATTAGATGTTGATTATTTAGTAATTAAATACTGCAACGAGCCTGTCTGCTGCAGAGTCAGACTCCAATTCCAACTTCTATTCTGATTGAAGATGATTACTGCCACTTTTTTATCATATATATAATAAATAAAAAATTTATTAGAATGAAATAAGGCCTTGCGTATCTATGAGAAATTTTTGTTAATATCTAAGACTTGCCAATTTAGTTCAGTCAGTAAGAGCCACTTAGCAATCAGTTGGTCGTGAGTTCAAATCACAGCAGGGGAATGTGAATTTTACATATTGTTTTATACCACTAGTTTTGGTGAGGATTGTTCTTCTTACGGTTGGAAAACAATGTACTGGAGTTGAACAATAACTTGAATGTGGTTTTGATTAGAGTCGGTTTTGATGTAGTGTGGTTAAGGTATTGCTGTACAAATTAATGTAACTAAGTATAAGTTGAAAACAAAAAAATATTGAATTGTAAAAAGACCTTGAACTGTGTGGTTTTGAACAGTACAGAAAATTTTGGAATGAATTAACCGCACTAACCAAGGTATAACTTTATTGTAAGACAGCACACTAAGAAATATATTTGATTTACATGGCACACCAGTGGTTTTAGTAACATCAAGAAATGATGGAAGGCAGGACTGCCTGCTCTAGCGAGCACTGTGATCTGGTGAGCAAAGTAGGCCTCTCTATAGTTGAGTGGTTCAGTGGGTGTAAATTTAAGGGAACCTTGATTCAATACATATAGCTACAATGCTGGGTTTCAGCTAATTTGGGAGTACAAACAGACAAACAGAATGAGAATTTTAGTAGTATATAGATTGTGAGGGAACACCCCAAAGTAATGGAAATCCCTTCTCGCACATTCTCATGGCACTACAAAACACTTAAAACATTTTATTTTAGTGTGAAAAAAGTATACAAATTGTATATACCAGTAGTCTCCTTTTTTCACGATACAAACCCCAAATATTACTGAGAGACTTGATAATAGAAAGTATAAATACTTACACATCTTTTCATTTTTCTTTATTAAAAACTATACCATTTCATAAAAATAGCACTAAATTAATAACCCATACCTAACAATCTCCGGAGAGCAGAAATGGTTCGACATTGTTCACAAAATGAAATTTTTGTCAAAACCGAAATGTTTTGTATGTTATTAATGTTTTACCTAATATTAACAATTTTGATCAAGCTTCTGTCAAACCTTAGACAATATTACTAACATTAACCTATGTATTCATTTCAGCTAACCTGTGCTCATTTTATGTGTTTCAGCTGTGTTAATTGTGAGATGAACATGTCATCTGAATAAATGGTATGGAAACCTATTTAAACCTTACTGACGAACCCTGTCTGAGCCCCAGGTTGGTGACCACTGGTATATACCATCACACATCATAACAATTATATTTACACAATATCTAAGGCCTTGAACCTTTGCGGTGGTATAATAAACATCATAATTCTTTGATAGCACTACATATTCCAGTAATCTATTCCATAGTCCCACCACTCTATTGCTAAAAAAGAATTTTCTGATATTCAATCTACTTCTACCGTATATGTGTGGCCTACCAACCATAAAACATGGATTAGCAGAAGCTGATTCACACTTATAAACTCATGCCCTACAACAAGCAGTAGTCTTTTATAAATCAATGTTTATTATTATTGGATGAAGTATTGTAACACATATTTTTGGTAAATTATTTGAAGGTAAAAAACTAGTCAAATTTAATAAAAATAATGTGTTACAACACTTCATTCAATAAAGATTGAAATAAAAAATTGTTGAAGTGATGCAGACATTTTTTAAAAATGTAATAGAAAGAGAAAACAAAAAATATTTCAAAAGTTCATAATTAGACAATGTAAAAAATGTAAGAAAATATACAATAAATCATAAAGATTGTAATAATATTGAAATGGTTCTTCGGACGGTTGAACTCCTTGATATGTGTGTTGTAAACAAGACATTTCGGCCGATCCATTCTTCAGGTGTAAAATCCGAGTGTGATGTGTTAAACAGAAATTATGCTTAAAGGCTATAGCCCTTATAGCGAATGGCTCTGGTGTTTGTGTCTTTGTTCTGTTGGGTTTGGATCTGTTGAGAAGTGGAAGCCACATCCAAACCCGACAGAACAAAGACACAGAAACACCAGGGCCATGCACTATAAGGGCTACACCCCTTTAAGCATAATTTCTGTTTAACCCATTACACTCGGATTTTACACCAGAAGGCCGAAGAATGGATCAGGCAAAACGTTCTCAAAACTATAGAAAATATAGTAATAACTGTTATTTACAAATGTTAAAATAAGGCTTCTCATAGTATAAACTAAAAAAGGGGTATTTTACCTATAAAATAATATTTTTTATTATCATGTATGTATTAAACATATTTATTTGCAGCCCCCCTCAATGTCTTGGACCCTACACCATGATATAGTTTGCATATAGGCTAAGGTATCCAGCATTTTCATTGCGCACATGATAATTGCCGGAATTTTCATAGCAGAAATAACTAGCCACATTTTATAGATGAAATGAAATGAAACGATAAAGTCGGTTTAATCAGTTGTCACTATGGATAATCTGCTATGGATTAAGACCATAATGGGCCCTACGCCAGCCATAATTTTGGGGCCCACCATATTAAAATTATATGAGATCTAAACAGTAAGTTTATATTGAAACATAATTCATTGATTGAGATATTTTGAAACATGAACATGAGATATTTAAAATAAACATTTTTGTCGGGACTTATTGTGAGAAAACTGTTCAATAATGGTTTCAAACGTCATTCAGGAGGTGACATCATTTTCAAAACTAAAGCATTCAATCATTTCTCAGCCATTGTTGAACGGAATCATTTTTTTCAAATTTAATTTTAAAGGTTTATAATTCGACAACATAAAAAATCTAAGAACTATGCAATAAATCATAACAGGTATTTACAAATGTTAACATAAGGCGTCTCTTAGTCTAAACTAAACAAGGGGTATTTTATCTATAAAATAAAGGCGTCTCTTAGTATAAACTAAACAAGGGGTATTTTATCTATAAAATAATATTTTTATTCACGCGCTATATGTATTAAGTAATTATTTTATTTATGATTAATGTTTTTCACAAGGGAATAGTGATGAAGTTCTATATATTGCTATTTATTTGTGGGTCCCCTCGATGTCTTGGGATCTATGCCTTAGCGTAGTTTGCATATAGGCTAATCCAGGCCTGGTGGGTGTGCATGATAAGTGCCCTATGAACCATTTTTAAAAAGTTGATATTTTCATAGCTACAATAAGTTTATTTTGAAGCTTGAACACTTTATGAATCATAATGCAAGTGTTCAAGCTTCAAAAGAAAGAAAGAAAACTGAGCATTGTAGCTCTAAAAATAACGAAAATATCGGATAGTGTAATGTGTAGCACATCTGCCTCAAACACAGGAGGTCCTGGGTTTGATTCCCGGTATGAGCAAAGAGTGTAAAAAACTCTTCATTAGGAGAAATTTCCCTGTGCACTCAGCAGTTAATTGAGTATACTCTAAGCTGTGTGATATGGGTGGAGGTATCCCTTTGGTGGACTTGCATCCTGCCAAGAGGGTGGTCATAAAAACTTGTAAGAATAAAGTCCTGGTCTCGACCAGACTTGAAACTTGCAAGGATCACCAAGCTGATACATGCAACAGAAACCGGGTATTCATCAGCCGGTGTATACTCCATTGGGAGTTGTCTCTCAAGAGACAGACACTTTACTTACATAGGCCACTTATGCACAGCCACTCGTAATATATATAATTATTAAGAATTAACCACACAATAAGTAGAACATGCGAATTAATGTGATTGACCCAGTGACCTAGAAACAATCATTCATTTGGAAAAAACTCATCCTGGTCTTGGATAACCCTTTGCGTTCTGTGCTTTCAACATTTATTATCCATGTACTAGTAAAATCTCCAGTACTAAACAGGTAAAGCTCCTATTTTGCACAGATGCGTTCGAGAAAAATGAACAATCTGTGAACAATACCAAGTGATCGTCCAAAGTTTTTCTAGACATGATAAGGTGTAAATATTCGAATGGTTCTTCGGACTATTGAACTCCTTGTTGTTTGTGTCATAAACACAACGTTTCGGCCGATCCATTCTTCAGGTGTAACATCCAAGTGTGATCGGCTAAACAGAAGTTATGTTTAAAGGGAGTAACCCTTATAGCACAGGGCCCGGGTGTTTCTGTAATTTACACCTGAAGAAGACCAAAGAATGGATTCATCGAAACATTGTGTTTACAACACAAACAAATAGAAGGAGCTCAATCGTCTGAAGAACCATTTGAATATTAATGACCCTTCTCAAAACTATAGAAAATATCTAAGAAGTAAATGTTTAAATTTTTATCCCACTACCTCCATTGGTGTGGCCTGTTATGCACGATACATAATAGCCAGACCAACCTGAAACCTATGTTAACAGTTTTGTCTGTAATAAAAACAACAGATATGTCCACATCTTGATCTTCTGGCTGCACAAAATCCCTACCGGGGCTCTTAAACAATTGGAGGTGCAGGTGGCCTAACAGTTACCGGCACAGAGATTGGAATCGGTGAACAGAGTTCAAACTCCAGCTGGGATACTAATGTCCTTGGGGAAGGCATGGATCCATCCACCCACACACGGGTAAATAGCAGGACAGTCGAAGCCCTTTCACCTTATAAGGCAGTCAATCTTTGGTGTCAGGCTAGCACCCCCCCCCCATAAAGCCCACAATGGCTACAAACAACGATCTGGATCTCCATGGATTGTTCGAGAAATGGAGATTAAATCATTGCCACATGTGTCACACAACACAGGAAGCAACTTTGTATTGCTTTCAAAACAATTGACCTTCTTTTTAAACCTAAAACAAAGCAACTTTGCCTGCACTATTATTAGTTCTAACATAGTTTAATTTTCATCACATCACATCACTCTAGGTCGATACACTTTTTTCATCACATCACATCACTCTAGGTCGATACACTTTTTTTATTTTGTTTTTGTTATTATATTACTAGTTTTACTCCATCTTATTATTGTTGATCTTTGTCAATATTATTATTATTATTATTATATTACTAGTTTTATTCCATCTACTGTTGTACAGTTTAATTGCATTGAACTTTTCTCATAAGATCACCAAAGTTAAGCAACAACAAGCCTGGTCATTACCTAAATGGGTGACCGACTGGGAATACTAGGTGGCGTGAATCATACCAAAGACTTAAAAAAAAATTTTTTTTAAATTAAAAAAAACATGGTACCAATGCCTCTCTGCTAGAGTAGGATTGAGGGTATGTGGTTGTCAAACCAGGCTTAGGAGTCGTGCCCACCCCTATCCAAAAGGTCACCTCCAACTACGGTTGACTCGTGTACAACAAAATTATTATGAATGATGAATTATTGTTGGTGCTTTTTTTCACAACACCCTGGTTCAATAAACTCTTCAACCACAAAAGCAAACAGCTCAAAACCAGAAATAAAGGAGTTGCTTCCGATAAGATTTGGACTTGCATCCCATATCTCAGGAGCCTGTCTTTCATGGACATCATCTTAACTCAGTGATTCAATGAAAAACAAATCTCTACACCAATTCGAAACGTATTGTGAGCAACATAGTATACAGGTCTCCAGACTAACTTTATTCACTACCGTCCTGAAGAACAATTTTAACCGTCCCAAAGGAAATGTAAACAGTCCCGAAAAACAATCCTCACCACATAAAAAAAAAATAAATAAATAAATAACGGAAGTGATTTAAAAAATAAATAAAATTTTTTTTTAAAAATCATTTCCATCCCACAGGAGTCCCAGGGACGACGTTAATTTCGAGCCCTATCATGCGTCGTGGCATATATATTATCATAATTTGGTTAGGTGAAACAGAGCTGTGCTATCAATTGCATATAATATCTTATGACTAGAAACATGATTATACATTGTTTCACAGATATAAATAATTGTATCAACTAATGTATGCCTGGCAGTTAGGTGAAATGTTGAAAATTTTGTTTTCTAGGACAGCCATTTTGAATAAAGATGGTGGCTGCAGTTTTGTTCAGATTGTGTGTATCCTGTAATGAAAGAGCATTAAAAAAATCTACCAGTATGTGAGTTTTTACACCCACCCCACCATTTTTAACAAATCTGGTTGAAATTTCAACTAATCTACTAAACTATATTTGCACTACTCGAGGGGTATATAAAAGGGAGGGTATAACCATGGTGTACACTGCTAACAACAAAAATCAAATCTCAAAACACTTGAACATGATCTCGGTTCTGCAGTTGCTAAAGTTTCCGCTTGTATTAATGAAATTGTTGCGAAGAAGAAGAAGAAGAAGAAGAAGAAGAAGAATGCGAAATTGTGGCCAGGAGAAAATAAGATGGTGTGACAACCTAGACAGGTTCCAAAGAGATTGGCGCCGCGACGCCCACAATCGAGAATCTTGGGGAAGGTCTATGTCCAACGAAGGACATTAAAAGACTGATGATGATGATACTGTTCTCACAATTCACTGAGAACAAATTTGATCCACACTAAGTGTCCTAGAAAAACAAATATATTTCTAGTTATCAGATTGGCCATTGCTGTCAAAAATTTGCTTCACTCTTTGCAATTTGGTAAATATTTTGATTTCTCTACCATTTATCTATAGTCATGGGCGTATAAGAACTCTCTGGTTGCGGAGGGAAGAGGGTTTGATTTGCCCAAGTTTCCAGAGTATTTGACCAAAATTACCGTCGTCTAAAAACTCACACAGAACCAACAATAGAAATTTCCGAAATTGGAAGCACTCAATACAGAATATCATAAAAATAAAAAGCAAACAAAACAAAATGCAATGCCTCTGCAGAATAGCATCCCCACCCACACATCCATAGTTTTTGCTTATTTTAAACAAGTCACCCAAATTGGTGCATTCCATAACCACCACCACCATCCCAGTACATTTCTCTTTCATAATTGTACAGTAAAACCTGGTACCTAACGCCATGCTAGCACACATGCTTAGTAGTATATGCAAAGAAATTTGTTCTGATACCGTCTACTGCACGCCGGTGCTTTGTACGGCACGCAGTCCATGATTCACTTAGCGAGAGACAGTATCTTAACTCAATTCACTCCGTTATTAAGCAACACTATCTTACCGATTGAATATGATACCACCAATCAGAATTTTGCCTCAAGTGATTCAGATTCAAATAAAAGAGGAAAAATTAAAAAACTATGAAGATTTTTGAAAGCAGGACCATAAACCAATAGCTTCTGAAGTAGAAGAGGATGAGAAACGATGGAAAGCATTTAAGGACAACATTGACGGCCTGATGAGTTACTATAAATATCTACAGGACAAATACATGGAACAATAATAAAACTTATATTCTGTCAAATCTAATTCTTTCACTAAAATACATGTAAAATTTTGATACCTTTCAATATTTTTTGGTTACTGTTTACATAACTGAAGTTTATGTAAATGTTTCTTGACAGCAAAATAAGGTTTTTTTTATTTGCTCACATGTTTAATTCACCCAACATTTCTAACATTAAGATGAAATTTAATAACGCATAAAATTATTATAGTCATACATAAATAGATTGGCATCTCAGTTTTCTACTAACTATTAGTAAGAAAATGTGCCAGGCTATTACACACATTCCCCCCTACTGCACGCTCTTTACGTGGAACGTAGCGTGCATGCAGTACAAGGCATTTAATTTGGAAAATGACAATCCTGTTTGTATTATTATCAATTTTTGATTAGTCTCTTTCTTATTAATCACCGCTACCCACAACACTGGTTTATTGCTAGGTTTAGGTTATTCATGTGTTCTGACATTTATATGTTTCCGGACTTCTCCCAGCCTTAACTGTTCATAGTAGAAACTTGAAATTTTGCACATATACACCTCAATGAGTAGGGAAAGTGTGTTTTTTTTTTAAACTCCCTCCTAAATATTTTTTTAGACAGGGGTTCAATATGTAATGTAAGTTTATGCTAAATTGGTCACTAATTTGTGCCCGCTTGTTTTTTGGTAATTCAGACATTTTTTAGTGATCACAGCCCAGCAAAAGTTGAGAGAAGTAACTTATTCATTGATCACCCCTTTTTCCAACTTTTTAATTGATCACCAACACAGCATATATTAGGTGGTGGTGATTCATAATTTCCCTTGGAATGCTAGTTTCTGTTGCTTTTTATTAACACTTTCAGATTGCTATTCTATGACCATTAAGTATAGAGTTGCAATAAAAAGCAACAGAAATAAGATGAAAGAAAAACTAGACAAAAATATATATTTATAATTTGGTGGTGTCCATCTGTTTGTTTGTCTGTCATGCTATAGAAACCACCTAAACATGGGTGCAGCCAAACCACATTTAGCATGGACCTAGGTCAAGGTTTTAAATATTTTTAGAAAAAACAAACTTCTGTGGGGTCTGCATTCGTGCTCACCCTGGTAATGATGATCTGATTTCCATCTATTTCTATATAATATTAAAAGTCTGAATCTGTTTATGACGTCTAAGTACCTAAAACAATACACAGAGGTATTGAATTAAAATACCCATGAAAAAAAAGTTACAATGCATTATTAAATCTTGTTTGCTCAGATAGTGTAATGGTTAGCATGTCTGCCTCACATACAGTGTGGAATGGAGATATCCCTTCGGTGAAGTTGCATCCTGTCAAGGTTTTGGTCATGAAAAGACTTGTAAGAATAAAGTCCTGGTCTCGACCAGCCTTGAAACTTGCAAGGACCACTTAGCTGACGCTTGCAAAGGAAACCGGGACTTAGTCACCAGCCGTTCATACTCCAATGGGAGCTGTCTCCTAAGAGACGGACACTTTACCTTTACGTCCTGTTTGTATGTTCTAGTACATGTATATTTTTGATTGATATGTTTAATAACTTATTCATCATAATTTTATTTTGGTAAAACGAGTTTTTTGCCCTGATAAGAAAATGCTGACTTCATATATCTGCAGTAAAACCAGAGGACACAGCCATAAACTACAAATTCAGATCTCCACTGGTGTTAGAAAAGATTTCCTCTCTGCAAGAGTGGCAAACGCACGGAACAGCCAAAGTGAAAAGACGGTCACATCCGAGAATATCAATATTTTTTAAAATAATCTTTATTCTGATATCGGACATACCAAATTTAACTACCATTTTTCATATTAGTTTAAACCCAGCCCAACTACACTGAAGCTGGCTTAATGACACAATTAACTGCTGTCAAAAAAAAAAAAAAAAAAAAAAAAAAAAAAAAGCCTATTTCCAATATATTTATTTAAAATTGGGACAGGTGTTCTTACTCTTTCCAATAATTTAATTCAGCAATCCTAAACAGGGAGCATATGGTGCTCTTGGAGGGGTGAGCTGGCACATTTGAAGGGGGCTATAGACTAAAATGAAAATAAATGAATTTCTGTCTATATGTTGCTGTGGTATCCCTAATTGTCCATGGGGACCTGGAACTTGAGAAGAGCTCTTTAGTGGGCAGAGTCCACAAAAGGCTGATTTAACTCATTATCAGAAATTTGGCCAAAAGAAACCATTTGGCCAAAAGAAACCACCACCTATGGCTAGAGGGCTGAAAATTTAAACATTTACTACTTAGTCTAGAAAAAAAAAAAAAACATTCTTTTGATTTTTTTTTAAAAATTCCCCCCAGGTTTTTAGTAGTGAGTACAATTTACAATGTAAGTTTATGCTAAATTGATCCCCAGTTTGTGTCATGCAGCATTCATGCTCGTTTTTTGAAAATTCACCTATTTTCTTTTTTTAGCGATCACTGCCCAAGAGAAGTAACTTATTCATTAATCACCACTTTCCCAATTTTTGAAAATCCCCCCATAATAGGTTTTTAGATGGGGGTTCAATATGTAATTTAAGTTCATGCTAAATTGGTCACTAATTTGTGCCCGCTTGTTTTAGTGATCACAGCCTAACAAAAGGCGAGAAAAGTAACTTATTCATTAATCACCCTATTTTCCAATTTTTTGATTCATCACCCTCAATACAGAATGCTGCCAAAAGATATTGGTTACATGACAATTTCTATTTAGTGATTACTAATATCTCCAAGAACCAATAGTTCTATGTATATGCAAACAAAGTTTTGGTGGTTAACTTTGTTAAATTAATAAGAAACACCTTAAAACTTTATGGTAGGTGTGGGTAGCACAGAGAATGGAATCGGAAAACTAATGCGCTTGGGAAAGGCATGAATCAACTTCTCCCAACAGTTATGTCGGAGCCTTTTAGCCCTGTAAGGCGGTCTATCTTGGGCAACGAGCTAGCACCACCGGTCCAGTAAAAAACCCACAATTGCTACAGAAACAAAGATTGAGTCTTCATGTGTCATGCAACACAAGAAGCAATTTGTTTTTTTTGCTAAAACATTATGAATATATATATTATATAGGTAATATTGGATGTATGATACACTTATGCATCAATATCCTCATAGACCGTAGTTATGATCAGAAGAAAGCTCAATACAAAAAGGTAGAGCGGATATTTGTGGGAATCAGTTTTAATGGTTCATTACAAGCGGTACTGCTGGTTTCACATGAAAATCTATATGTGAAACCAGCAGTACCGCTTGTAATGAACCATTAAAATTGATTCCCACACACATATATATATATATATATACATACATACATACATACATTACATACACACACGTTTGGTTAATCCTTCATTAGAAACCGTTAAATGACCAATGTTTTTTGGCCTCATGCTGTGTTGGGGGTGATTAATTAAAAAATTGGGGAAAAAATGGTGATCAATGAATAAATTACTTCTCTCACCTTTTGAGCTGTGATCGCTAACAAATTTTGAATTTTCAAAAGAACAAGTGTGGATACTGCCGGACACAAACTAAGCAACCAATTTAGCATAAACTTACTTGGTAAATTGAACGCCCCACTAAAAACACGTTTTTTTCCTAGACATAAGTAGTAAATGTTTAAATTTTCAGCCCTCTATCTCCATTGCTGTATGCGCGATACATACACAGCCAGCCAAACTTAAAAACTGAACAAACCTATGTTGACAGTTTTGGTTTCTAATACAGCTGTAACCTCCAGATTCTGACAAAGAATTTAGCCAAACTGAGTGTGATTTCTAAAGTTTTTCAATTTTGGTAAATCAGTTATGAATTTAACATTTTTCCAGAAAGATCAAAATTAATTTCTTATTAAACAGTTATATCTGTGAAAAATGAATCTCAAATAAACTGGTTACAAAACTTAATTGTTGAATAAATTTCCGTAGTGAAATAAATTCACATTCTTGAGTATAGATTTTCTTTAATTCAAAAAGGTTATAAAAAATTAAATTTCTTAAAACTGGTCCACAAATGTAACCGTTCCATTTGAAGGTAAACATCCTTAAAAAGACACAAATTATAAATTATTTTAAAAACTAAAAAAGTCCCTTTCTTTCATACATTTAAAAAAGAAAAAAAAAAAAAAAAAAAAAAAAAAAAAAAACCTTTTCCAGTGTGCATTTTTATGACTAATTTAATTTGAAATCAGATCTCAGTCTAGATCGGTTGTTTGTAAGAGAAAAAAAAAAGGTCATAATTTTGGTTTCTGGGTAACTGGGAAATGAAGTCATAGAGAAAGTTTTTTAATGAAATAAGCACTATCCTAGTTTCATGGTCGAGCCTTTTGCGGCATTTAGTTCAAGATCAAAGTGTAGTATCTGTTCTCCCCACGGCAACCATAACGTTTAAAATTGAAAAACAGGAAGTTAATGCTATTTCGTTGACGTGAAAAGAAGATACTACACTTTGATATTGAACTAAATGCCGCAAAAGGCTCGACCACGAAACTAGGATAGTGATGAAATAAGTCATGTTTTAATATAGCAAATGTTGACGATGTTATTACTACTATGAATTAAATAAATTAAAATATGACTTTTTTCCTAGCCAGACACCAAAGTTATGACTTTTTTTCCCTACAATCGATTTATGAAATATATATTTTTCCATATACCAGAGATCTCTTTAAGTGTTTAACTAAACAACTTGATAACAATGATCTATTGCTTTCATCCAGAAAGTAATAGATTATTTTTTTAAACGATAAAAATCAAACCAAGTTGAAAATTGAGTTTTTGAACAAGTAATACTTTGAACACTATCCTAGTACCGTGGTCCAGTCGTTTGTGGCATTTAAAGATCAAAGTGTAGTATCTGGTATTCTCACGTCAACCAAACAGCATTAACTTCACGATTTCAAACGTTATTATGGTTGTATTTTAATTGGGTTCTTAATGAATTTTAATTTAATTTTAGTTTTTTTTTCAATTGACAAAAAATTAGAGTTATAAATGTTCAAATATTATGCTTTCTCCCTTTTATTTATTTGTTTTTGTTTTTTATTTTGGGAGAGGTGATGCTCGTGCAGTATTCTGATCTAGGAGCATTACCTATAGCTTTTCATTTGTTCAATTAGAAAATATTTGTCCGAATTATCTTCAAAATCACATTGTGGGAAAGAGTGGTTACAAAGGAGCAAGGCAGAGTTTGTCAACGAAGAACATCTTAGAAGAGGAAAAACAAAATCATAAGATTTAGATATATGGTTGTTTTTATATTTAGATGTAGGATTTAGTGAAAATTGATTTGATGCTAGATAGGCTAATTAGATCAATCTTAAGTTTTCTTGTAAAACTATTCCAAATCAGTAATGCATTTTTTGGTGATTGAATTTAATCAAAAAATGCATTACTGTTTGGAATAATTTTACAATTTAAATACAACCATAATATAAAGTTTAAAATTGAAAATAGGAAGTTAAGGCAAGGTTTCGTGGACATGAGAGGAACAGATACTACACTTTGATCTTGAACTAAATGCCGCAAAAAGGCTGGGTCACGAAACTAGGATAATGCCATACTTTGATATACTGTAACACAATATTAAAATTAAGTTTACCAAATCATGATGGTAACTCGAAAAAAGTCATTGATCTGGTTTCTGGCTAGCAAAAACCTTCTGTTATAAAAATAATATTTTAAATTATTTATAACAATAAAATATTTTTTAAATGAAATAAGTAGTATTTTAATTTATATATTTTTAAAAAATAATATAAGTAATGTTGACATTTAAATTTAATTTATATTACGTTATAAACACGTCGTTTTTTTACAGTAAAAGACATTTTATTTCATCAAAATCACTTATTTTATAAAAATTTTTACTATAAATAAATTAAAATACTTATTTTATTACTATAAATTTTTTAAAAAATTAAATTACTTATTTTATTAAAAAAACATTTTTCCTGTGACTTTTCCGAGCCAGAAACCAAAGTTGTGACTTTTTTCCTACAATAATCACGATGGTTTCAATATTATATAAAATTAAAATAATTATGACAAAATAATTTAAATTCATTTAGTCAAATCTTTTCAATTTACAACGAGAATTGATTGAATTTGAGTTTTTAAAAAATTAAATAAGTATTTAATAATAGAAAAGAAAGACTTCTTTAAAATAAATTGTAACTTTTTTTTAATTGATTGTATGCATTTTTTAATTCAAGTCTAATCACAAATATTAATTTAACTAGTAACAAAGAGGTATGAACCAAATAGATAGAAACTTAGTTTTCACCCCAAAAAACAAAATCAAAGTAAAGGGGGTCAAATATGAGAAAAAGAAATAGATGGGGGACCCTTTCAAAGAGCCCCTTTCTTTAAAAAAAATATAAAATTAATTAAAATACAATAAAGCAAGAACGAAGTCAGAAAGAAAAGAAAAGTTACTTTTATTTAAAAATCTTAAAACGATGTCAAAAATGCAGGTCACTACAGAAATCCAGTACTAAAAATCCATTTCAACAAAAAAAGGCTGAAAATTACATATAAAATAACATATTAAGGAGTCAGAAATCTCTTTGTGTGGGTCAGTATTTTAAGAAAACAAAACAGAGTGCATTTTTTTCAGATCGACAGTAACCTCATGCTTTCTTTAGATTTTATTTTCATTTCTAAATAAATGTTACACACGCATACTCGTGCAAGTGCGTGTGTGACCATATTTAAATTAACTTAAAGGATTAGATAGTTTGTTTTTTTTAAATTTATTTTATTCTGTTTATGTTGTCCTGAATTTAATTAATAGTTAAATAAATAAGATTAAGAAAACTTAAGAATGCGAATTAAATGCCGATAGTCTAGTAGTAGAGAGAGAGAGCGAGAGAGCGAGAGAGAGAGAGAAATACATTTTTTATTTCCATTCATTAAAAAGTCATTCATTGATGATGGGTGTGTGTGTGTGTAATAGTGTCACAATGCGATTGCGAAAAGCTGGAGAAGTTTTAGACAAAGCAAACCAAGCCTATTTTTATTTTATTTACTTATTCTATTTGATATTTGTGGAAAAAATTAGGACATTTTTCTTTATTTTAAACACAAAAAGGAAAAACTTAGAATAAAAGTTTAGGATCGAATAGCACATTTCTTTGCAATAAATATGTTAGTTGCTAGTTAGACTATGTTTATTGTCTATGACTATGACAAATTTTTTTTTCACTTCCCGTTAAAAGTACACATACCCTAGAAATGAAAAAACAAACTGATACATTTTTTTTAAAGAGTAAAAATACTAAAAATAAACTTTTTGAAAAGGAGAAAAAAAGAAAAAAAATGAGATGACAAATTATTAAAATCTTTTAACTTCAATTTCAAATGAAATTTAAAAGCTATTTTTTTTTTTTTTATTCCTTTGACAAAACACTTCAGGCTCGATTTGTCAACTAAGAAAAGAGAAACTGTATATATTTAACATATATGGACAAGTAAAAGAAGTCTACTCTAGTTTTCATATGTGGAAGTTAAGAAAGAATGACCTACCTTACCTATCGTTGGCCATTTATGTCATTAAATGGAAGAGGGATGTGAGTTTATAAGAGAGGGAAGAGATAGATATCTTTTAAAGTTTTATCTAATTTATTACTGTAAGAAACTTCAATACAATTTCTAATTGTCTGTCCAACATTCTTACAACATTATTCCCAATGTTGGCCCAACCACCGACCTTAAGGACAACATCTCTATCTATCTATCTCTCTCAATTCAAGTCGTCTACTACTACCACTGCTTTTTATGCGCAAAGACGCACAGATAGGATGTTGAAAAAAAAATAAAATAAAAAAATTGCCATTTAAAAACCTCGAAATGATTCCATCAGTCTGTTGCTCTTGCTTTAGCCGATCTAATGAGCTAGTTTTTAGGACTTGAAGTTGGGAATCTTCCGGGAGAAAATAGAAAATAATAAAACGAAAAGCCAAAACACATGTAAGAAATTCCTAGAGTTTTCCTTCACTCTTTTTCTTTGTCCTGAAAAACCAACCCACACACACTCAACAGCCCGAAAGCTGTTTTCACCAACTAAAAACCTTTTAGTCACATGTGTTTATCACTGACCACAAATTTCAATATCATTCATATTTCAGAACTATTTACGATAAACAGGGCACACACAAACTTTTTTTTTTCTTTTTCTTTTTAAACCACCGACTTGAAAGGCACTAAGGAAAAGCTATGAATGAAAACTTCTGTGTACGTTTTTTGATTTTAGGAAAATAGTTAAAAAACAAGTTAGCAACATGGACAGAATTTGGAAAAAGTATGTACTCTTACCTCGACAATTGAGTGTAGACATTATCGGAAGTCTACTGTCCGACGTTTATCACAATGATGCGCTTGGGAATATTTTTTCTGGATTTTTTTTTTTACAAACCGCAATCACACTTGCCTTTTAAGGGCCAGACGAACAGATTACTTTAAGTTTAGGTTAAGCGATCTGCCTGGCTGTGATTGGTCAAAATTGCAAAAGTCTCTACACACATCAGTGATCTGCTGGTTTGAAATATATGAGGCCTCGGGCTTCTATAAAGAAAAAAAAAACATAAATAAATAACAAAACAAAGAAAAGCAAAAAAAAAACAAAAAACACAGGGGAGTATCTGGAGATTTGTTGCCCGGGGGGTTCTTGGCTCCTTGAGCCCCCCCCCCACCAACCTCCATAATTTAGTTTAGTGGTTCCCAACCTGGGGGCCGCGGACACTGTATAATGTTTAGTTTGTAGATTTGTAGAGAAATGCAGGAAGTGAACTATTATTATTCATAAAGCTCCCCCGGGAGATTTGTTGCACGGGGGGCTTGACTCCTTGAGCCACCCACCTCGCTCCAACATTTAGAGTAAGTGGTTCCCAACTTGGGAGCCGCGGACATTGTATAATGTTTGTAGAAATGCAGGAGTTGAACTATTATTCATAAAGGCCCCCTCCATTATGGGGCCCCGATTTAAAATCGCCCCCACCCTTTCCCTCAGCTACGCCCCTGAAAAAGCATTGTATCTATGGGATACGGCGAAAATACACGGTAGTTAGATTTTTTTTCACACTTGTTTTGTTATATAGCACGGATAGATTTTTGGTGAAATGTCCCCGAAAAGTAAATTAAAATATCTTAAAGAATTGTGGTACCCCTAAAATGCGTTAATCTAAAGAATAAAATAAATCTAGGTGATGTGCAGCTTAATAGTGTGGAGTCTGCAGTCACACTCACCCATATCTATAGTATAATGACTGATTTGTGTGTTATATAGTGGGGTGAATGTCCCGGACTTGGATAGAAAGGTAGAACTCGAAAAACTTGCTTTAAAAATATGAGACATATTCTTATTTCATAGCATATACTTTCTCGGCCGAAGAGTGAAGAGTGAGAGAGAGATAATGGGTGCTGAGAGACTGTTCCCAACATGGGAACCTGGTCTTATGCCTTCCCAGCCCTAGGCTGTCTGCCTCCTGGCTGCTTGGGTCTCTGTTTTGTGTTCAGGTCTGCTCTGAGTCCTCAGAGTTTTCTGTTTCCCTTAGCTTCCTTTATCAGGTTTGAACGCCCACACTTGTGTCATTTCCGGTTTCCACATCCTGTTTTTTGGACACCCACGCATATACCTATTTCGTAAGGTGACCGGGTCACTTCCATTTTCGCACAGGTGTTGACCACGAAATGACCTTTTCTTGGTAGTATATCATAACATGTGTAGGGAGATAACTATTAAATGCTAATTATAGCGTGATCTCCCTTATTCATTTATTTGCAAATGTGTAAAATATCCATGTTAATTTTGGTCACATTAGATTAGACTAATTTTCTCTCAAAGGTTGACCCTACGAGCAAAGTTCCGTCCAATTGTTTGTAGTCACTGGGTGCAAAAAGCTTATGTTGTGCAATTTTTTTCCTGTGAATTCAACGTTGTGAATCAATATTTTTTTTAATAAAAACTCAGTAAGCTATCTACGGAATTTGAAATCTTTTGTGCACACATTAATTTCCTTTGTGGGCTGGTTGCAAAGCTTAGAGGGAACTATGCCTACAGGTCACAGGTCTAGTATCTACTAAGCTTAGCTTAGTTAGAGACAAGGCTGCAATCATGGAGCATCTCAGTGAGGATCAAACTCACTGTGATAATTTGGTTTGTGAAACAAGTTTGTTAACCATTGCGCTATGGTAGGCATTCCTGGTATTATAGGAGCTCGGCCTTTTGGCTAAGATCGAAGTGTAGTATCTGTTCCTCGAAACTGCCACGGCCCTTCGGGGGTTCTTGTGGCATGCTCTCGTATCGTCCTGGGAGAAGTTGCGCAGGATATCGAAGCCTTTTGGCTAGGATCAAAGTGGAGTAACGCCATGGCCTCGAAGTTCAGAGAACCACGGCCCTTCGGGGGTCCTTGTGGCATGCTCGGATATCGTCCTGGGAGAAGTTGCACAGAATATCTTGGCCAGCTGGTCGGGAGGCAATCACCATTAGCATGCTCGGGTTTTGTCCGCTTTTGACCAGCTGACCAGTCCTTGTGGCATTTGTCTCAGTGACAGGGATTTGGGATTCTCCCCCCTCAAGTATCTAGTCATGGGGACATGGGATCCCCCTCCCCTCCCTCCTACTGAATTCGGCACTAAATGACCCACCAAGGGTCGATGTGTCGTTAAGCAAAACAAACAAACAAGCATAACCGTCGCGCTATGGTAGGCACTCCTGGTATTATAGCATGGTGTTTTAACTCTTTGAACGCAGTAAGCAGCCACCTTTTGAAAGTCCATAAACACGAGCGGCCGCTAACACGTGCGTTTTGTTTACAAATCTTGATACATTCCGATGCTCCTGGGATCGTGACCTAGTGACCCTAATCTAACCTGGGGATATTGATCAAACGCTATATAGTTATATAGCTTCTGGGTGTCAGTGTGATAGAGTCATACATGTGAGAGGATCAGTGTTCGAAGGGTTAATTTTTAATAATAACAGCATTATCATTATTATTGACAACACAATGGATATCTTGCCATGGAGCAATGGTCTAACAAGCAAGTCACCAAAACTGTCAACATAGGTTTCTTCAGTTTTTAAGTTGGTCTGGTTGGCTGGCTGGCCGGCTATATGTATGTATCACGAATACATGCCGCACCAATGGAGCTAGAAAAAACAGTTCCCCTTTTTTTAAAAATTCACCCACTAAATTGTTTTTTAGTAGGGGGTTCAATTTACAATGTAAGTTTATGCTAAATTGATCCCTTAGTTTGAGTCTGGCAACATTCACGCTGGTTTTTTGAAAATTCAGACTTTTTAGTGATCACTGCCCCCAAAAAAGGGAAGAGAAGTAACTTATTCATTGATCACCCCCAACACTGTATGCTGCCAAAAGACGTTGGTCACATGACGGTTTCCGTTGGGTGACTAACCAGCCCTGTATATCTTAATTTGTTAATAATCTCAACCCTAAAATCTTTAATAATTAGTGTGGTCCCTAAGAAGAAGTGCGGTCCCTAAAAAGAAGTGCGGTCCCTAGTAGTATTGCTTTATTCTCACATTTCATACTCCAATGACTGTGGTCCCGAATTACCTAACCCTACCCAGGTACAAGGGTGTTGTGCACTCTAGGCAAGACTTAAAACTTGTGTTCCTGGTTGTATTCTAACAACTATTTTTTTTCAACTCCCAGGACCTTTGCACCCTGGGTGACTTGAATTGTATCAAAATAAATTAATTACTGCTTGGAATTCATTTTCATTGTCACACCTTCAATTGTATTAAAATAAATTGATAATTACTGCTTGATATTCATTTTCTTTGTAACACCATTACTTTGTAACATTGTTTTAATATAAATTAATAATTACTGCTTGGAATTCATTTTCATTGTAACACCTTCAATTATTTTAAAATCAATTAATAATTACTGTTTGAAATTCATTTTCTTTGTAACACTGTTACTTTGTAACATTGTTTTAAAATAAATTAATAATTACTGCTTGGATTTCGGGACCACAGTCATTGGGGTATGGGATGCGAATATAAATCAATACCACTAACTCTGTAGGAGGGATTGCACTTTTTTTTAGGGACCACACTACTTAACTTGTACCTTATCTTTCAAAATGAACCTAGTGAGCCTTATAGATCATAGCAATGATCATTTTTATGACTATCGTTACTGATAAAAAAAAATATAGAATAATTGGATTAAAGTTTTGATTTTGTTATCAGTCCAAGTCTGGAGTTGACTTTGTTTTTCTACCATAACAAGAACAACAAGAACAATCCTCACCAAATTTAGGGGAGGTAAATCTTCACTGCTTGTGTGTTAAACCAAACCTATATATAAAATTAACATTTCCCTACCATGATTTGAAATCACGACAAGGCAATCAGTAGGTGGCTCTCATACTGACTGAGCCAAACTGACATGTCTTACATATCTACGAAAATTTATGCTACAAATATTTCAAATGATTACAAACATTAAAAAAAATACAACTCTTAAGTTAATTTCATTCTAATAAATAAATAGATTTAAACTAAAAAAAATATTTTTATAATTGTTTATTTATTAATCACTACTACCCACAACACTGGTTTATTGTTGGGTTTAGGCTATTCATGTGTTCTGATATTTATATGTATCTATCTATGTATCCAGACTTCTCCCAGCCTTAACCGTTCATAGTAGAAACTTGAAATTTTGCACACACATTCCCCTTGAAGAGCAGGAAAAATGTTTTTTGAACCCCCCCCATAATAGGTTTTTAGAGGGGGGTTCAATATGTAAGGTAAGTTTATGCTAAATTGGTCACTAATTTATGCCCGCTTGATTTTGGAAAATTCAGCCCGTTTTTAGTGATCACAGGCGAGAGAAATAACTTATTCATTAATCACCTCTTTTTCGATTTTTTAATTGATCACCCCCATACGGAATGCTGCCAAAAGAGGTTGGTCATACAACGGTTTATTTTTCTGTTTCCAATTGTTATGATATACTGCCACGAAAAACACCTGTGCGAAAATGTAAGTGACCTGGTCACCTTAGGAAATAGGTATATGTGTGGGTGTCCAACAAACAGAATGTGGAAAGCGGAAATGACACCTGCGTGGGCGTTCGAGAAACATATAAAGCAGACCCGAACACAGAACAGACCAGGAGAGAAGACAGAAAACTCAGGGCTCAGCAGAGAAGCAAATCGCCTAAGCTAGGCTGGAAGGCACAAGTCTGCTGTCCCTGTTGGGGACAGACTGACGGTTCTCCTTATCTCTCTCCCACTCTTCATTCTCCGGCCGACAAAACTGTATGCTATGAAATAAAAATATGTTTCATATTTTTACAAACAGTATTCGCGTCCTTCCTTTCTCAAGTTCACGATTTTGCTCCTGTATATAAGCAACCCACGACGAGACATCTCATGGCATCAGGACATCAGGACATGCATCCCACTATCCAACACAATGAAAAACGACTGAACACAGTTAAAATAAATTAATTCAAAGCTAAACCAAATAGCACTCAGAGAGCGCATACCTCTGCCAACACCATTGTCACTAAAAATTGAATGAAAATCAGTTCATATATAGCTACGATGCAGTGGAGGTAACTGTAGAAAGAATCTCTGGATCCACCCCATATCTTAATCAGTTCTTCCTTACACCATGGCATATTATTCCAGAGAATTTCATTGGAATTCATCGAGAACTTTTGGATATATTGTGTAGACAGACAGACAGACACGAGTGAATACATATACCTCTTGGATTTATCTCCCTTTCTGGCCAAATCTAGAGCAATCCTGAACGCAACTTGTGTATCACAGATTTTACAAGTTTACTAGAGTTAACTAGTTATCTGCGTATAACAGATTTTAAGTTAACAGAGAAATTAATTGTGCCTGGATCCTCCCCAAAATGCAATCACTACTTCTGTAACCCATTGTCCACCCATTGAGAACTTTTGGCAATATTGTGTAGACAGACATGAAATTTGGGTGATATTATATGGTATGGACATATAACTATGACGGAGGGGAGATAATTGTGTATGGATCCACCCCAGAATGTAATCATTTCTTCTGTAGCTTATTGTTCACCTTCCAGAAAATTTCATTAAAATTCATTGAGAACTTTTAGAGATATTGTGTGGACAAATTTGAGTGAATACATAAACGTATGTAGAAAAAATATCTCTCAATCAAAAAGAATTCCTGGATCCAGCCAAAGATTTAACCAATTCTTCCTTACAGATGTATGGCCTACAGTTGCAGACAGTTTCATTAAAATTCATTGAGAACTTTTAGAGATATTGTGTGGACAGACAGACAGGTACAAGTGAATACACATACCTCTTGGAAGGAGTAAATAATTAATCACTGCTACCCACAACACTGGTTTATTGCTGGGTTTAGGTTATACATGTGTTCTGACATTTATATCTATCTATGTATCCGGACTTCGCCCAGCCCTTAACGTTCATAGCAGAAACTTGACATTTTGTACACACACACTCCCTTCAATGAGTAGCGAAAATACATTTTTTTTGTTGAAATTGTGAAAATTCCCTCCCTACATAGGTTTTTAGTGACTAATTTAGCATAAACTTATATTACATATTGATATGTAATATAAGTTTATGCTAAATTAGTCATTAGTTTGTGCCCGCTTATTTTTTGAAAATTCAGACATTTTTTATTGATCAGAGCCCAGCAAAAGTTGAGAGAAGTAACTTATTCATTGATCACCCCTTTTTCCAACTTTTTAATTGATCACTCTCAACACAGCATATATGGGTGGTGGTGATTCATAATTTTCCTTTGGAATGCTAGTTTTCTCTTAGTTTTCCTCTTTTCTCACGGTGTACAACCTGATGATAACAGGAAAATGGATCAGTCGAAATGTTGTGTTCACATAGGATGGGCTATAGGAGGCTTTAAGCATCGTAGCTATTTTCGTTTCTCGCGGTTTAGCATTTGATTGACCCAGACGACAATTTAGAACAATTTTTAAAATAGCGCAATAATCGAAAAAATATTAAGTAAACATTTGCTGAAAAAAAACGCCACTTCAGGTGTTATCACATCTAAGTCTATTTCGCATATTGCAAACCTCGAAGAACTAGACAAGACAGTAACTTGTGATATGTGAAGCCCGGCAGGGACACTTGATGCCATAGCCAGAGTAAGGGCACTACTTTACTTTACTAATGACTCTTCTCAAAGTTATAGATGTCACAGTAAGATTGTGAAACTAGTTATTGGTTGCTGCCCCACTACAGTGGCCTTGTGCCAAACTGAGCTAAACTTAGTAAATATCACGTATATTCTGCTTCAGTATTTACAGTGTCTATACAGCTTACTTAAAGTTAAAAGTTTGAAGGCAAAGTTAAAAGTTCTGAAGGAAAAGTTAAAAGTTCTGAAGGCAAAGTTAAAAGTTCTGAAGGAAAAGTTAAAAGTTCTGAAGGCAAAGTTAAAATAAGGAGTAAATGTTTAAATTTTCAACTCTCAAGCTCCATTGGTGCAGCCTGTATGCACAGCAGATAGATAGATAGATAGGTAGGTAGGTAGAGCCAGCCAGCCAGAATCACTTAAAAACTGAAGAAACCTATGTTGAAAGTTTTGGTGACATTTTGATTGACGGTTTCTAATTATGGGAGTTACAATTAACCGTTTCAATACTGTATGCAAGTTTAATCAAATTATCAGCAGAAATCAGAAATCATATTCTTTCATAAACCTGGTGAAAAGGTGCTTGATCTAAACATAAAAATGAATGGACACAGAATTTTCCATTCAAAAGCATTAATATTCAAATGGTTATTTTCTATAGTTTTGAGAAGGGTCATTAATATTCAATTGGTTCTTCGGACGATTGCTCTCCTTCTTGTCAGTTGTAAACACGACGTTTCGGCCGATCCATGCTTCGGCCTTC
>VCCN01005523.1:600807-616533 GCA_006491835.1 Architeuthis dux
CATATTGTTCTTCTAAACTTAAAATGTGACTTTCTTCAAAAATAAACAGTTGGCCTAAAAATAAGGGTCTTACCAGCCGGACTACAAGGGGCATATTGAATAAACAATGTAAGTAAAATGTCATTTATCATTTAAGAATTGTTTTTTGAATGTTTGCTTTAAAAAATAAACAAAAGGGGGGAAATAGAGTAAAAAAGGTTGAGAATCATTATCCTTGCCCAAAATTTTCTTCATGAAAGCAAATTCCCAAATCCTTGTTTGTGGGTAAATCAATTTTTGATAAACTACTAGACCAGTGGTTCCCAACCTTTTCAAGTCATTCCCCACTTTTGTCAATAAGATTACTAGTATTCCCCCCTTCCGTTTATTAAGTTGCAACAAAGAATAATTTCAAATAATAACTTTATTTTATGTATAATTAGACATACTAAGACATACTGCTGCTGTGTATTTGTTACTCAAAGAAAGCAAGCTAAAATAATTAGAAGACATCATTTGAAATTCCAATTTATTACAAAAAAATAAGAATTCTGTTATCGTAACTGATATACACATTAATGTGATCTCTGTTCTTGTTTTTTTGCTACTAGTTCTTCGATTTGTGGGTCTATTGGTTAGAGAGCACATCTTAAATCATTCTCAACTTGTAACTTATTTTGAGCCTTTGACTTGATAGATAGAAGTGCAGAAAACCCTATCTCTAGATTGGACTTTTATTTTTATCTAATAGCCTTATTCCCCCCTTGGACTACACAAATTCCCCCCCGGTTCGGAACCACTGTACTAGATGTACATAATCAACACCTTTTATTTACTAGTCTATTATCCCGTAGGACAATCAGGTGATGGAATTTTGGAACTGTGACTCTTATATTCATTAAAAAAAAATTGAATATCATTATCAAGTGATATAACTTATTATTAAAATGATCCCCCTTTGACCATTAGGTAACTTTTTTTTCCTATTCATTTCACAGAAGAGTTCCGTTATTTTCAATTCTATTCACTGAAGAGTTCCACTGTCAATTACAAGTGGCTACAAGCGGTCTATGAATTTAAGCGTTAAACCTGATGTCTATTCTATTCGGACAAAGAATTTATCACATTGATTAAAAAACAAAAATGTGTGGTTAATTTTGTGAACATTTCAATGTTTATTCACATCATCCTCAGAACATTATTAACTCTTATATTCATATATAAAAAAAAAATGTAAATATTAATATCAAGGGGAATAACTACTGGTCAAAGTTAGCTCCCTTTCACCTTTGTCACTAAGTGACCAATTTAGCATAAACTTACCTTGTAAATTAAACCCCCCACTAAAAACCTATTTTTGGAGAGAATTTTTAAAAAACAAAAAACGTTTATTTTAGACATAAGGTGTAAATATTCATATTTTCAGCCTGCTAGCGCCTGTACATGGGATACATAGATAGCCAGACCAGCTTAAAAACTGAAGAAACCTATGTTCAAGGAATTAAGAGTTCAAGTTGTGCAGCCATGTGCACAAGCATGAACAGACACTCTCCAATGGGGTTACTCAGTCAGCAGTGAGGCGCTTGTGTATGGTTTGACCATCGCAATCACAATGCCCAAGCCTGTCCATTCTTCACGTCCCGTAATGGCTATTTTGACCAAACATCGCACCCCCCAGGTCTGTCAGTCCCTCACCCCAGTCCAGATTGGGCTCCCTGTGGCTTCTGGCTTTTCCCAAAGAGATTTCAGACCGTGGACGAGATTAAGGAGAACTTGACAAGGCAGCTGATGGCAATCCTGAAAGACGACTTTGCAGAGGTATGCACTCCCTGAGTGTTTTCTAGTTAGCATTGTTTTTTTCCTTCTGAGTTCATGCCTTTCATGGCATTTCATGGCCTTAATCCATTAAATTCGGTAAGTGGTGAAGAGTAATCATCCATTGCAAGATAACATCCAGGGTGTTATATGTGTAAAAGACACAGTTATTCCTCTTGCAAGATATTTTTTTGAATTTGGGAGTCCAGATATACATGAAATAAAACCTTACGAAACACACCAAAATTTCATTAAAAAACTACAAAAATACAATAATTCTTAATACAAAACAATTTAATAACATTAGTTTGATACACAATTTTATACAAAGTTCTTTAACCCACAAGAACCCACTGTGACATTGGTGTCACATACAATTTAATTGATCTGCACAATCTCTTATACAATATTATACAGGGTTTCCCTAAAGTCTGGACAGGAAATATCACTATTTATAACTAACGATATTTCTTTTGCTCCACAGATTAAGTATGAGTTTGTTGAAAGAAGAAAGGATTGAACTGGCACTCCTCAGTGGATGTGAAGGATGGTCATATCGAAAGATAGCAGATGATTTTAATGCACTTCATTCCAGAAGGACCCCAATTGGCTTTTCCACCGTGGGAAAGCTGGTTAGAAAGTTTAAAGAAACAAGCGCATTGAACTTTGCATCACAAATGGGGGAAAACACATTGAAGATGTTATTTATTATTTCAATTAAATAAAATGTTGCTCAAATTTTTTTATTGAATATATGCATTTTGCCTATGTGTCCAGACTTTAGGGACACCCTGTATTTTATCCTTGATTTTAAGAAGAACCCACTGTGACACCAGTGTCACATACAATTTAATTGATCTGCAGTCTCTTATATAATATTATATTTTATCCTTGATTTTAACTCATGAAGTGTACCAAGTGACATTTAATGGTGCAGTCATGTTACTGTGTGTCAATTTGCCTACCCAGAATCCCACATAATGTTCCTTCAAGTAGAAATGGGTCTGGGTTCTTATGGGTTAATAAATTATTTTAAGAGTTCATTTTAACACAATAATGCAAGAGTGCCAATTTTTTAATTGATTTTCACTTAGTTTTTGCTGATATGTAACACTTGTTATTTGTCCACACTCATCAGCTGAGACCAATATGTCATTTCAGGGCCTCTTCTAGAGCCATTGTTGCTGCATGGGCAGCTCCAGCAGAGCCATCTGGTGGACAGCTTTGAGAGACAAAAGATAAAAACCAGAGAAGATGCTGGAAAGAAGAAACAAAGAGATAATAAAGAAACACCAGTGAGGTAAATAAAAGATGGTTAGAAAGAAGAGGCAAATGAAACTAATTTTGGCAGCATGCTGGGGGAGATCAATTAAAAAATTGTTAAAAAAGGGTAATCAATAAATAAGTTTCTTCTCTCGCCTTTTATTGGGCAGTGATCACTAGTTTTCAGAATGAATGCTGCCGGACACAAACTAAGGGACCAATTTAGCATAAACTTACCTTTTAAATTAAATCCCCCACTAAAAACGTATGTCTGGAGGAAATCTCCAAAAAACAAAAACATGTTTATTCTAGACATCATCAGCTGTTATAAGTCCACTGCTGGACAAAGGGCTTTCCCATCTCCTTTCATGATGACCTAGATTGTGCTAACCTCTGCCACGTGTTACTGGCGAACTTTTCTATCTCATCCCTCCATCTTGTGTCTGGTCTTTTCCTACTGCGTTTACTGTCCCATGGGCACCAGTCAGTTATTCTTTTGACCCATTTATTGTCATCTCTTCTTGCTAGGTGACCAGCCCATCTCCATTTTTGCTGCTTAATTAATTGTATAATATCCTTCACTCTAGTCCTCCCTCTGATCCATCTTTTTCTATCTCTTAGAGTTATTCCTAGCATTACTCTTTCCATGGCTCTCTATGCTATTCTAAGTTGGTTTTCAGCTCATTTTGTTAATTTCCATATTTCGCATTTGTAAATCTTGGCTTGTTTTATGCAACTGTTGTATACCTTACGCTTTAAGCACATTGGCAAGGTGCTCTTCAATATGTCTCTATTCATACCGAATGCTTTCCAACCTATCGTTATGCATCGTTTTATTTCACTGTCATGGTCTTTTTCTAACTTTATTAACTGTTCAAATTTTCAACCCACTAGCTCCATTGGTGTAGCCTGTATGCGTGATACATAGCCAGCCAGACCAACTTAAAAACTGAAGAAACCTATGCTGATGTTGACAGTTTTCATGACGATTTCTAATATCTGTTGTCCTTATTATTATTGATTATTTTTGCTATTTGTTTACCTGTCGTCTACTATTATAGAACCATCTAGGCAACTGCCTAACCTAATTTTTTAAAGCTGAAATTGGTTCTATAGGTCATGAGAATCAAGTTAAGCCCAGACAACAATTCAAAAAATTACCAGAAGTCACATAATTGATGATGTCATCAAAAGGGCCTAAATATTCTTTAAAATGTTTAAAACATTCGGAGATATAGGTGACAATCAGATGCAAATTGCATATCTAGATAAAGCAAAGACCTATCAAATGTCAACATTTTGAGAAATTACCTAAAGTCACATGATTGATGATGTCACTATCTACCAACGAGGCATGGACAACAAGATGCGTGTCAGCTTCTTCATGGTTGCACTTATGAAGCATGAAACTGCCTTTTTTTGTTACTGAATATCTCCAGCCGTAACTATGTTTTCTTTTCTTGCGCCAGCCTTTATGCTGTCTCTTTTGTATGTGTCATTGATGAGCCCTGCCTGGGTTGCCTCTGACTCTTTAGGTGACGTAACGAACTGGACCAAACTCTTCAACCATTCCCGGTAAGTTCTCTTTGGTCATAAGGAAAGAAATGCAGCCAGACGATTGATGAACTATGAGCAATCTTTTGGTGTCTCTTCACAAATTGAGCCAGATTCGGTGATCAGATAATTTCTCAGTGATGCCTTGTCAGACTGTCTGGTTGTGGCTAAAGCTAATGGCACTGTTGTTTATTTAGTATGAAAACATTTTGGTGAGCATGTGTCAAAGGGATTGTCACTAATTCTTTAGCTGGAGTTTACTGTGATTATGGACAGTTTGAATCCATGTATCAACTGCTGAAGAGTTAGTGCAAAAGCTGGCTCTGAAAGGTACTGTGGTTCCTTTTGTTTCCTTATTAAATAATTCTGTTATTAAATCTCTGTGAATCAACAAGAATTTACCACCTCTAATACTTCCCGCAAAACCCTTCAGTCTCAGTTCTTTGAATGCTGGATGACCCTGCTGTTGTAAAGAACACAAATAAACATGTTGGTAGCCATAACATCTTGTGTAATTTTGGTGGTTGTATGAGAAGATCTGGTTCAACATATCCCTCTCAGACTGGATATGCCACACTATCTTTCCTTCTCTTACAGCTGATACCATTGCAAGCATTGAGGAAACATCTTGGAGATAAGCAATAGCCATGATTGCTTCAGAACTATCCTCTCATTTGCTTAGATTTGTAAGTAGACTTTCAAATTCTGATGAATTGATTGCTTTCTCCATTGTACTTGAGCTTGGTTCTTTTCTTAGAGCAACGAGCAAAGACAGCAATTTTGGTGCTGTGTTGGTATGACAAGCTGTTATTTTTTCGACCTTGAACCGGACAAGGGCATCAAAGCATTCTTAATGGACTCTCATGCATCTATAGTAGTGACGTCCTTCAAAGGCCTAATCTGCTGACCACGAGGCTATCAAACCTGGGTCAATGCACCATTGCTTGCATCCTCTGCAACTATGCCATTTAAATAGCAATTTTTGTCTGATACGCAGTTGGTGAAATTTGCCCATCAGCAAGATTAGATTTTGGTACAGATCTTTATTCCTCCAGAGGATATGAAACAGTTTTGAATTAACTGCTTCACGAGAACGAACAAATATGTGTGGAATATCTAGATCTGCCATAATACCCAGTAAAGAATCAAGGCATTGTAGAGACTCTGTAGTGGCCCACAGTCCAGCATTTCTATCAGTGTGTTCGGACACATGCTCACCAAAATGTTTTCATACTAAATAAACAACAGTGCCGTTAGCTTTAGCCACAACCGATGCATCTCTCAGACTGTCTGACAAGGCATCGCTGAGAAATTATCTGATCACCGAATATGGCTCAATTTGTGAAGAGACACCAAAAGACTGCTCATAGTTCATCAATTGTTTGGCTGGGGAGAAGGTTTGTAGGAGTTTGATCCACATGTTCTCATGGGACTCTAGGATTTTTGTAGCTTTGTGAGGTGTAGTCTTTTCTATCCTTTCGATAATGGTGAATTTAGCATCATTGTTAAAGTTGGGGTTGGGTAGGCAAAAGTGTTGTTCTACTGGGTGTAAATTGGTGGGGTTGGTAGATTTAATTCTATGTCTGTAACTGTTGAGTCTGATATTAAAAGGCCATTCAGACTTCCCTACATATTGTAGTGTGCATTGTGGTATATGAGGTGGTTACAGCATAGGCACTTTTTGCTGTTACAGGATTGGCAGAATTTGATAGTTTTGTGAGGTTTATTCTGTGGGAAACTTTATCATCTATTATCGTATTGCAGCTTATTATGTTGTTAATATTTTGTAGTCTGCAGTAGGACTGTAAGCTGTGTTCTGGAAGTAAATATTGAGTATATTCTGCTTCAGTATTTACAGTGTATATATAGCTTAGTTTGACACAAGGCCACAGTAGTAGGGAACCCAGTGAGGATCAAACTTGTTTCAGTAGTAATGGTCAGCATCACAAGCTTGTTAACCATTACTACAGTGATTGTAAAGCTAGGGATTTTTGAAATTACTGAATTCACGGATATATTTGAATTTCTATGAAACTATTTTCTAAGAAAAGATAACAACAGTTTCAGTTTAAGAGTCCATAGTCTCAAAAAAGAAGGGCACACTTTTATCAGCTAATGTCTGACCCCTGGGTTAATTTTTATGCCCCCCCCCCAAGTGAGAGAGTCAAGTGTTACGAACAGCAAACCAAGAAAATCCCACTGTTCATTATTAGATTTTACAAAAATAAGAACAAGAGTCCTTTGATCTTTAAAATCATGTCAAGTAAATCAATGACTCCATTTTTATATCCAAATTGAGGATATGGGAGTACCTGAGCGATCTTTACTGATAGCAGTTCACCTTCTGCATTATCTACTAACATTATACAATAGCAAATACTGCAGAGATTACACTACTAAACAAAGGAACGGTTACAGGTCAAAATGTCCAATGAACAAAAGGTCCAATGCAAAAATGTCCAATACAAAAATATCCAATGCAAAACCATCCAATGAACAAAACGTCCAATGCAAAAATATCCAAATCAAAAACATCCAATACAAAAATGTTCAATGCAAAAAGGTCCAATGGACAAAACGTCCAATGCAAAAAGGTCCAATGCAAAAAGGTCCAATGCAAAAGGTTAACACACACATACACATACACACCATGCACACACATGCTAGAGGAATGTGTTTGGTCTACATTATGGGTTCTATAATCTACCTAATTGACAAAGGAACAGGAAGTCGACTGGTGGTATTGCAGTATGAAAACAACCCTAATCAGGTTGTCAGATTCGACACAGCAGATGATCATGGAGTTGGGATGAGATGAGAGATTCTTCTACATGCGACGTATTTTTCAGACATGCCAACTCAAGACAATCACTTGTTTCACACCTTGTCTGGTAATGGAAACACTGTGCCCACTGCCAGCAAAAAATGTCAGCTCCAATGAGCCAGTGCAAGTGGCCAATCAGGTGCAGTGGTTGCCTCTCCTCTAGGCCAACTGGTTCTCAGGTTGAGTCAACCTATTTAGCATAGGCAGAAGGAACTGCCATAAATGCTGGTCATTTTTGGTTTACAGACTTGGCTCGTGCGTGTGTGTTAAGGTTGATTGTGAAAAAACAAAGGAACAGATTTAAACCAAACCAATATGTAAAATTAACATTTCCCTACTGTATGAAATCACGACCAACTGATTGGTAGCTGGCTCTCTTACCAACTGAGCCAAACTGACAAGTCTTACTTATCTATGAAAATTTACCTTACAAACACACAAGGACTTATTTCATTCTAATAAATAAATACATTTATAAAATTAACATTTCCCTGCCGTGATTTGAAATCATGATCAAGTGATACAGACCCCAGTCTTTTGAAAAGTCTGTCCACAGAGCCCCATTAATACCTTTATGGACCTTCGGGGGTTTGCAGCCACAGGTTGGGAACAACTGCACTAAATGTTGGAGAGATGGGGCCTTTCAAGGAGCCAAGCCCCCTGAGTCCCCAAATCTCCAGCTATGCCCCCTAATTGAAGACAATGATTTTGCAATCATTACACGTCTTTTATGAAACCAATTGTCCTCTAGATCAGGGGTCGGCAAACATTTTTGGCTATTGAAACAATTTGTTTTTGTAATGGAGATGCTGAGCCAAATTGACAAGTCTTACATATCTACGAAAATTTACCTTGCAAACACAGAAGGGCTCATTTCATTCTAATAAATAAATACATTTATACTAAAAAATATATAATTTTATATTGTTTTCATTTATTTATTATATATCCAATCCAAAAGTTGCAGTAATCATTTTCAGTCGGAATAGAAGTTGGAATGGAGTTTGACCCTGGAGCAGCCAGGCTTGTATATCAATACTCTTATTTGTACCTATCTTCCTACGGTGTGCATAATACTACCTTCACTCCTAAAAAACGAGCATCAATTCAACTTTTACAAGTTACCTTGCTATCCACAAACCTATTAATGGTTCTGTTTGGATGGAAAAACTTATTTAATGATAATAAATTATGCCCAACACCAACATTTCAATCATATATATAATAAGAGCTGTGTGTGTCACACTTATAGTATCAATAGCAGCAAACAGCTGAGCCTGAGAGAAAAGGTAAGAGAGTAAGAATGGAGAGGAGCTGATGGCTGCTACAGATACTATAAGTGTGACAGACATGGCTCTTATTATATATATGATTTTCTGACGATATATTAATAGAGTGGCAAATGTCGCTTTGTTGTCAAGAGTCCATTGGCATCAGTGCTCGTCTGCTCGAGATTTCCAAATGAAAAATCAATAAAATGACTAAAACATACCAAAATTTCTTATTCAGTGTAAACTTGCTGTCCTATACTTACAAACTCTGCAAAATTGCTGAAGAAGTCGGCAAAGAAAGAAAAAAGCAGGATTTTTTCTGTTAAATTACTACATTTTGGAACCGGAAGTACGCTGGTCACGTGACGGTTTCTATTAAGTGACTAACCAGACCTGTCTCTTTTAATTCTGAAGTCAATTCATATGTTGGATTTAAAATATAAATAAATTAGTAGAATTCTTTCGTTCAGACCAAATTCGAATAGGTTAAAAGCATTCAAAAGAAAGGAAGAATAGAGAGAGTGTCACCCACTCTCTCTAGAAAGAGGAATATTTTAAAAACTTTTTTTTGCATCACATTATTGTATCATATTATTCTTTTTTTAAATCAATTCTCGAGATGAAAACAATAGAAAGTACAAGAAAGAAAGAAAGAAAGAAAGAAAGAAGAAAGAAAGAATGAAAGCAGACTATACAGTGTTTATAATTAATGTATACACTTCATATATATTTATAACTATTTTCATTTGCCAATGAATTATAATGCATTTCGGACAATATTTTTCGTTAAAGATTTTATACACAAGTCGCAAGTTTTGAACAGACCAGTTCTTTTTCTAGTTCTCATCAGTGTTGCCAATTTAGCGCGTTTCTTGTTTTGGCATTGCAAAAAGCACTAAATTAGCTGGCTATTTTTTACCATTTTTAGCGTCTTTTTGGTGGTTTTTGGCCATTTTTGCCAATTTTTAAAACATTTAGCGATTTTTGGCAGTCAAACTAGCGCGAAAGTTGGCAACACTGGTTCTAATCTACTAATTTGTGTTGCTCTGACTATAATGCAGACGAGTTATCTCCCTTACATTGTGTTCCTCGTCTCTGTAGCATCCTAATAACGTTACTCAATGAGTTGACAACAGACCTGTTAAGTCACCCGCATTTTGCGTAGAGTCTCCCGCAAGATTTTTTTCTACTACTCTCCCCCACGATCTTTGTTGAAACCTGTATTTTGGTTTGAGAAAAAATTCAGAATAGCTTGTCATCGCCTCCCCCCCATTTCAATGTTGTGAACTATTTGAAATGTTCCCAGTGTAATTTTCAACATTGTTTTGAAATACAATGTTTGCAACAAGTCGATTTATATGTTGTGTTAAAAAGAATTATTTTATCAACAGAGAGTGGGGAGGTTCTGCTACTTTAATTTTTACTTCGAAATGCTGATTTGTGTTGTTATTCAAATGGTCCTTCGGACAATAGAACTCCTTCTTTATTTGTGTTGAAAACACAACGTTTCGGCCGATCCGTTCTTCAGGTGTAAAATCCTAGTGTGATGGGTTACCCCCCTTTATACATAACTTCTGTGTAACCCATCACACATTTGATTGGCCGAAATGATGAGTTTACAACACAAATAGCAAGAAGAACCATTTGAATATTAATGACCCTTCTCAAAGATTTAGTGCTGAAAATGATATTTCCAAGTGTTTATGAGGGCCAAAAACCAAAAAACCTGGGAGGCTCACAGTGCCCTCATCAAACAACTACTTGTGTTGTTTATTTAATAAATTTATTAATATTTTTACACCACAGTTTTCTTCATTCTCTTCTGAATATTATTCAGTGATTTGAAATTTAAGTTTAAAATCACAGCGTCCCCAGGGCCCCCAGCTGATTTACTCACTTACTCCGTACGCACGAATGAAATCTCCCGCATTTTACTTTATTGCCCTTGGACAACCGTTTTAGAGGCTTCGAAGCATTAAAAACTTGAAAACAATGCCAGGGGTGGATCCAGAATTTTGAGGGGGATTGTTTTTATAAATAAATACGCGAAAAAACAAAAATACGACAAAAAACAAAAATACAAGAAAGTAATATCTAATCCTGGATTTTTTATGTACATTTGAGTCATAGCTTTTTGGCACTAGAATTGACAAAAGAGTAAAGTAAAAACTCTATCAAAGAAATTTACCACAGAACCAATAAATAAAACAAATTATAAAGAATAAGACTGAACACATCTTACTTATTTTAGATGAAAAACAAAATAATAATAAAAAAAACTCTTTCGTTGAGGGGAGTGTGTGTGCAAAATTTCAAGTTTCTGATATGAACGGTTAAGGCTGGGCAAAATCTGGATACACAGATACATAGATACATATAAATAAGAGTTGTAGTTTTTTAACACCAGAATTGACAAAAGAGAAAGGTAAAAATGTAATAAAGAAATTTGCCACAGAACCAATAAATAAAAGATTTATAAAGAATAAAGACGGAAGACATTTTACTTACATTCTTAAAAGTTGTTTCATTTGTTGCCAATGTTTTTTGTTTGAGTTTTATGTATTATTTCAGTGACTATACAAGTCATTTAATGGTATTAGATTTTAAAATTTATTTCATAAAAAGATTTTTTACTTTTTAAAAGAATTAAGTTTGGTCTTTATGTGATTAAAAATAATCAATATTATTTGCAGATATAATTTCCTCTTTTTTGTCGTTGTAACATTGAGGCTTCGTAATATTAAATACAAATAGAAAGGCATTTGAAAGATGATTCATATGACTTTCGACATGTTGTTGGCATTCACTAAAAATCGTTGAATGCATATGATTTTTCAACTTATATTAGATGAAAAACAAAATAATACATTTTTGTTTTTAATGTAAATTTATGATTACTTGGGATTATTTTGGTTTTTATTTATAAAATTTCTTTATTTAGATATTTTTAAAAATAATTTTATTTATGCATTGCCCAAGCAGGGGTCGGACACCCATAGATCCAAGCCTGCATGGCAACGAGATATAGATAAAGACAGTCTTCAAAACAACGGGGGAGAAACACAAAAAAAATGTTGGATATAATATGATTTTAATATTTTATTTATGCAACATAAATATATAACACAATATCTATATCCGTGGACTTTCAATGGTGACACTGAACGTTGCTTTAGTTAAATTCATATTTATGAAAAACATTGACTCAAAAGAGACTTGTATTTTTCCAGTTTAAAAAGAAAATGTAAGAGTTACCTCCCTTGTACCAAGAATTACATACTGTATTGTGAAATCAAATGATGGATAATTTTATATCCAATCGACAGAATATGATAATTATAATGACATTTATTAGTGAGAGACTATATTTGCTCGGCGTCGTTGTGAGCGACTACTAAACGAGCGGCCTAAATCGTAAATGTGAATAAAGAAACGAACTTCGTGCGGGGATCGAACCGGCGTCCACCTTGGTAAGCCACCTATACGCGGTGCTGTTCTACTGACTGAACTAACAAAGATCAGATGGTAGACAGGAGTCTTTTATCCTACACTTTGTTGGCTTCTAAATTCTCACATTCTGTATTGTGTGTGACTGAGAAGAGTCATTAACATTTCAAATTTTATTTGGACAATTGAATCTTTTCTTCCCATCCTTGATGTTGTTAACACAACGTTTCGGCTGATCCATTCTTCAGCCATCGTCAGGTGTATAATTCAAGAAAAAAGGCAAATTTATTTCCTAAGCTTACTTTAGTCTTAAGACACCTGAGTTCTTAAATGAAGTATTCTCATTATTAACTCTTTATAGGGAAGCCCTAAAAATATTTTAGATATCAATTGTATGTTAAACTAGACATAATTACAAGAAATTCTGATCATATATGGTGCCTCGCCCAAAAAGTGACCAAAAACGGAAAAAAAAAAAAATTAAAAATTAAAGTAGAAAGTTAAATAAAACATAGAATTAAAGAATAACATTCAATATAACGAATAGATACCAAAATATTGATATTGACGAAAAAAATAACACCTCCAGATTGATTTTAAAATTTTATTGTGCGGGCCAAGAACAGGCTAATTTAATGAGGTGTGGTATGCCTCAAAACAGTTTCTGTCTTTGTTCAAACACAAGTGTACTTTGCAAAGCTTGCAGACCCCATTGGTGCAGATTATGTTGTCTTTATGGCTACAATATTTGCATGTGGCTGACAGGTCCTCAGGTGATTTTATATAGTCACTTGCCCTATAAATGGTTAATGTTTGACTAGTTTTCATGGGGCTTTTTCAAAAAGTCCCCACCAAAAGCTAACGTCCATAATTTTAAATTACGGAGGTCTAAAAAGAAAGAAAAAAAAGATTAAGTTGTATTATCTTTTTTTCGTCAACTAGAAACTCAATTCGTGGTGATTGTTGAGGGTTAAATTTTAACAGCATTTTGAACTTGGAGAATCAAAATATTTTTACTCTTCTCCCTAACTCGTATATCTTTTTAGCTGGGTTCCAGTTAAGTCGAGATTTTTTCAGCTTTGCCCAAAGAAGAGGCTAATGAGGATTTATGTTATGTCATGGGGTTTGATGATACCCCATATCCGCAAACAACTTGTGTGTTGCACTGGTGTGTATAGTTGGAACTGGTCGGATATCGTTTGATGTTCATTCTTCGTTTGTGTGCTATGGCTTTTGCTGAAAGGAACTGATATGAAAGTTAACTGGTTCATTGAGGAAAACGAAGTCTGATTTAACACATTATGTTCATTTTATTTGTCTTTACTTGTAGTGACGCTCTGGGAATCTGCACGGTCAGAAACGTGTTACTACTTTGACAAAAGAACAACTAGCAATATAGGCTGTAGTATTTACATTTATATATTTTCCGGTGGTTAAAATGAAAATTCAGTAAGAAAACAATAGAATTCAAAGTAAAAACTTTTAAGAACTACCAAAAGAACTATCAAAATTTTGTTCATTTTAACGTTAAACTTTAATATTAACAAGCCTGGCTGCTGCAGGGTCAAGCTCCACTCCTACTTCTATTCCGACTGAAGATGATTACTGCAACTTTTGTATTGCATAAATAATAAATAAAAAGATTAAAAAGATGAATTTTCGTAGATATGTAAGAATTGTCAGTTTGGCTCAGTTGGTAAGAGAGTCACCCACCCTTCACTTGGTTGTGATTTCAAATCATGGTAGGGAAATGTTAATTTTATATATTGGTTTGCTTTAAAGTGACAGGATAGAAAAACAGTGAAAAATTTACTGTACTAAATTAGGTGAGGATTGTTCTTGTTCTTGTTACGGGGGAAAAACATAATCAACTCCAGCCTCTGACTTGGACTGGAGTTTGACAACATAATTGTTGTTAGAACATTATTAGTTACAACATTATTAGTTACAACATTATTAGTTACAACATTTTAAGTTACAACATTATTAGTTACAACATTATTAGTTACAACATTATTAGTTACAACATTATTAGTTACAACATTTTAAGTTACAACATTATTAGTTACAACATTATTAGTTACAACATTATTAGTAAATGAGCGGAAATCTGGTTTGATTTTTCTTCTTATTTTCCTTTAATTAATCACTGCTACCCACAACACTGATTTATTGCAGGGTTTAGGTTATTCATGTGTTCTGACATTTATATGTATCTTTGTATCTATTTAGGTATCCAGACTACGCCCAGCCCTAACCTTTCGTAGTAGAAACTTGAAATTTTGCACACACACTCCCCTCACTGAATAGGGAAAATGTGTTTTTGTTTTTTTTAAAATACCCCCTAAATAGGATTTTAGAAGGGGTCCAATATGCAATGTAAGTTTATGCTAAATTGGTCACTAGTTTGTACCCACTTCTTTTTTTGAAAATTCAGACCTTTTTTAGTGATCACAGCCCAACAAAAGGCGAGAGAAGTAACTTATTCATTGATCACCCCTTTTCCAACTTTTTAATTGATCACCCCCAACACAGCATATATGGGTGGCGGTGATTCATAATTTCCCTTGGAATGCTAGTTATAACTTCACAGACATTGGTTTACAAATTGTGGTTGAAACAGGAAACTATAAAAAAAATAACCAATCTAGTCTTACCTTAGATCGTCCTGTGCTGAGTACTCCAAAACGCACGTGGGGAGAGGGTAAAAACAATCTACTGACTGATTTTACTCCTCTGACAGCTTGAGTCATTTACACAATTCAGATGGCCAAAAGGTAATCGACTCAACCTTGAAAAATTATTCAAATCACAGTGAAGCAGACCAGTAACCAGCGAACAGAAAAACGCACGAGGGCTTCCTTTTAATCTTCACCAAATCAGTCTTTTCCATTCACATGCAAATCTTTTGTTCAATCTTGGACGTGATTTCAGTTCTTCATTTTAGTTCTTGCCACAAATAAGAACTGAAATCACACAAATACTAATTACCACAATATTGTAGCTAAAACACCATAAAATTTGACAAAATCATTGACTGTAAAAAGAACAGGAGCAACGAAAAGAACAGCGTGTGTAGCTGAAACACTGTACAAAAATTTATGTACAATAATTTTGGTGTCACCTTTCTCTGATGGTGTGACCTGGTGGGATCCGCACCCACCTAGTGAAGTCACTGGTTCTTAGTGGTTTAGAACAGTGATAACAATCTTCAACCCACACATTTAATGAAGTATTGTAACACACCACATTTTATTAAATTTGTCTAGTTTTTACCTTCAACCTAATTTTAGTTATTTTTATACAACTTATAAATCAATCTTTATTATTATAGGATGAAGTATTGTAACACACCACGTTTTATTAAATTTGACTAGTTTTTACCTTCAACCTAATTTTAGTTGTTTTTAATAGGTTGTATAAAAACAACTAAAATTAGTAGGTACGAACAAAATGAATAAAACTAAATAAAAATATTTCAATACTTATAAATATGTATGAACAAAATGAACAAAACTGAAAATAAATTTCAAATGTGTAAGCGACATCTGATTTTAAAAAATGTATGGTAGA
>VCCN01005523.1:633349-647554 GCA_006491835.1 Architeuthis dux
TAAACATAACTTCTGTTTAACCCATCACATTCGGATATTACATCTGAGCAAGGCCGAAGAATGTATCGGCCGAAACGTCGTGTTAACAACACAAACAACAAGAAGAGGTTCAATCGTCCAAATAACTATTTGAATTTCAATATGTATTATCATTTTTCTACACTCGAATATAACACTAACTTCCCAATTCTGACCCTGATTTTTTAATATTAAATTTCTCTCATTATACACGAGAAAACACGGCACACTGATGAGCCCGGTGGCGTAGCAAGGGGGGCAGTCGCAACTGGGTGCAAGTGTGAAGGGGCGCAAAAACACCTTAGCAGACACCTACTCAGACGTCATCCAAAGTCAAATTGAAATAATACAAGAGCTTATTTCATTCAAAGACATGTACACAGATATAATGAGCACTAGAATCCCAGAATAAAAGCCAAAGGAACAAAAGTCACGGAACAAAAGTCACAATGTAGCGTTACCCTGAGCTACCTAAAAAAAAAACGTAATATGAAGAAAGGTCACAACTAAATAGGTAATCAAACATTTTAAGGGTAGGGGCGCCAATATCATCTTTGCCCCTGGGCGTTGAGTACCCTTGCTACGCCAATTGGATGAGCCAAGACGTTATGACCAGCGACATGTGGCAAGAATGACAGCCACTGTCTCGTAATGTTACGGTCAGGGTCAGAGGCAGTGGCGTTTCTAGTTATTAGAAAGTGGGGGTGGGGGCAAAATGCACGTGACGAGAAATCTCCATTTTTATACTTCACCACGTTTATATGCACAACTTATATGAATGATTTTTAAAATATAAGTATAATACTTTACTAAATTGAATAAAATACTACTAAGTCAAACAATTTTCATATAGTTGGGCGCTAATTAAACATTAAGCGTATGAAAGGGGGGGGGCATGCCACTGGACAGAGTTATATAAGCAGGTAAGCCGCCCTCGAGCTGTTTTTTTTAAGCAGGTGGTCATCGTGTTTTTGGCTCATGATCAGTGTCTACACTTACAGCAGTGTTGCCAACTCAAAAAATAGTTTCGCGCTAGTTTGACTGCCAAGAAGCCAAAGATGGCCAAAAATCACCAAAAAGACGCAAAAAATGGTCGGAAATAGCCACAAAATGGCCAGAAACGGCCAAAATGTTTTAGACGGAAACGCGCTAATTTAGCGCTTTTTGCATTGCCAAAACAAGAAACGCGCTAAATCTAGCGCGAAACGCGCTAAATTGGCAACACTGCACACGAGAGAGAGGTATTGCTATTGTATAGAGATAGACACAATCTAACTTAGCCATTCCCTGGCACTATTTCTTCCCCTTTCATTTCTTTCTTCCTTCCCTTTTGTCAAACTTCAGTACAAAGTCTGGAGTTGACTTAGTTTTCCCACCGTGACAAGAACAACAAGACCAATCCTCCAAAATTACGGGTATAAACCGATATGTAAAATTCACATTCCCCTACCGTGATTTGGGACATCCAAGAATTGATTCACATATTCAAAAAACATCTAGAATCCAGATTGACTAAATCGTATTTTAGCGTCCCAAATTATTGCGCATGCTTGACCGTTTCTTTTTAACAGGAACATAAATCTACATGTGTTCTGTGTTTTTAAGGATTATCACAGAAAAAATATCTGGTGTAAATTAGGAATCAAAATTAACACTAACCCTTTCGTCAATTTAAAAATAAAAGTGAACATTTTAAAATCAAAATCTGTATTGGTAAATTTGAATTAAAAACATTTAAATTCAGAAATGACCTCAACTAAGGTGAGTAAACATTGTATTATTGAAATCTTTTATTTGGGTCGCATTATTTGGGACACTAAACTTCCCTAGATTCTAGATGTTTTTAGATATTTAATTTGGAACGCTAAATTTCAATAGATCCTAGATGTTTTTAGATATTTAATTTGGTACGCTAAACTTACCTAAATCCTAGATGTTTTTAGATATTTAATTTGGAACGCTAAACTTCCCTAGATCCTAGATGTTTTTAGATATTTAATTTGGGACGCTAAACTACCCTAGATTCTAAATGTTTCTTGATATTTAATTTGGGAAGCTAAACTTCCCTAGATTCTAGATGTTTTTATAAATATGGATCAATTCCTGGATGTCCGTGATTTGAACTCACGACCAACAGATTACCAGAAGGCTGTCTTACTGACTGAGCTAAATTGACAAGTCTTAGGCATTAACGGCAGATACGCAAGGGCTTATTTCATTCTAATAAATAAATACATTTGTACAAAAGTTGCAGTAATCATCTTCAGTCGGAATAGAAGGAGTGGAGTTTTACCCTGCAGTAGCCAGGCTTGTCTTTAATTTTACTTTCTTTCTTTCTTTCTTTCTTTCTTTCTTTCTAATCAGAAACAAATCCAGCAATCTCGCTAGAAAAGCCGACAGCTGATACTGGTGGGAGAATGTTTGGAACAAGTTAGTTACTCTTTAATAATGATTCACCCTACCTTACTTTCTGTGGGGGTGGGGGAGATGCACCTTGCTTCTGCGGGTAGGGGAGATTGAACTTACTTCTGGGGGTAGGGCAAAAGGCGAAACGGGGTGGGGATGGAGAGAGGGGGACGACTAATCTCGGCGTGGGAGAAGGCTGAGCCGTACGTTATAATTCTTTCAGGTAGATCAGTATGGATCTAAGACATTCATTCTCAATGGGGGCAATATCGTCCCCAAGGGGGCGAAATTGAGCTGAGGGGGTCGATAGATTGTCACATTCTTTTTATAAAAAATAGGCAATCTTTCGTTTTATATCGGTAAGGTCATGAAATAAGGGGGTGGAAGTCCCATTTGATGAATTAGAAAATATGTATTTTTAAAAAATTAGTTTAATTATTAATTTCCGTTTTCATTATCGTGTTATTTCATTATGCAAGCACGCGTAGGTCGCCCTCATGCTCCAAATATCCGCTGTAAATAATTTACTTGTTATAGCCAAGATACGACATTACATAATGGAAAGCAATGTTCCTTTTGGAAGATGTACAGTCAAGCTACTTGATGTGAGTATTTATTTGGCTAAAGGCATTACATAATGGAAAGTAATGTTCCATTTGGAAGATGTACACTCAAGCTACTTGGTGTGAGTATTTATTTGGCTAAAGGCATTACATACTGGAAAGCAATGTTCCTTTGGGAAGATGTACAGTCAAGCTACTTGATGTGAGTATTTATTTGGCTAAAGGCATTAGATAATGGAAAGCAATGTTCCTTTTGGAAGATATACAATCAAGCTACTTGATGTGAGTATTTATTTGGCTAAAGGCATTACATAATGGAAAGCAATGTTCCTTTTGGAAGATGTACAGTCAAGCTACTTGATGTGAGTATTTATTTGGCTAAAGGCATTAGATAATGGAAATTATATGATGGAGAACAGTCATTCTGGGGGCTGGGGGCAAGTTGAACTGAGTGGGGCGATAGATTTTTTTAAATAGCCAAAAGGGGTCTAAGAGGTGGGGCCTTTATGAATGGTATGGTTAAACCTAAATATACATGACATATACAATGTAGATATTCCCTCCACCCACCCCAGTATACACGCATTTTATCAGCCTACAACACCGCCTTTTTCTTTTTCACGTGAAAATTAACCTCAACAGATTTACGTTAGGTGTCTGCGACAGTGCAATGGTTAACGAGCCTGGCTCGCAGGCCAATTAATTCGTTAGTTTAGAACTGTGTTTCCAGACCTACCAAGCCTCCCGCATTTTGAAGCCAAGTGCTGTCCCCCTCCCCCGCATGTAATGAATTTGTACCAGTAAACGTTTTCCTCCTATTTGTAGACCTACCAAGTCTCCAGCATTTTATTGATTGTCTTGGTTTAAAATTGTGTTAAGATAGGTTTTCAATACACTGAAATAGCTGTTATCGAGCTTGTAGAATTGAAAATGTTCTTCGCCCCCAACCATGGGGGAGGGTTAAGGAAATCTCCCTCCTGAGAATCTCTAAACCGTGGCAGGACTGTGTTTAAAAAACATTTTTTTAAACTATCGCTCCTCTTAAAGCATATATTTTGTGTGAGTCAAATCATGGACTTACTTGATTGCCTTTGTTGAATGTGAGAAATGCCTTGCGTACATATATGTGTGAGTGTGTGAGTCGAATCAGGGATTTACTTGCTTACCGTGGTGAATATTAGAAATGCCATGCGCGCACCGGTGATTGCATGTGTACGTGTGTGAGTTAACAGCCGGCCGACCTGGAAACGGGCTGAGACTGACTTGTATTTGTCCGTCGTCTGATATATATAGGAAATAGGCAGGCTCCTGGGAGATTACATTTTAGGTGTGTTTTCATTGGTCAACAAATAGCTGGCTGTTTGAACTTTGCGCCTTTTCTAAACTTTAGTGATGGTTTTTGGAGAATAAATGTTTGTAGGTGAGGAACGGTGATGGAGATTTGGAAGAAAGGTGAAGGAAAAGTGGAGCAAAGGTGGAGGAAAAGTGGAGGAAATGTGGAGGAAAACTGGAGGTAAAGTGGAGGAAAGGTGAAGGAAAAGTGGAGGAAAGGTGGAAGAAATATGGAGGAAAAGTGAAGGAAAAGTGGAGGAAAGGTGGAGGAAATAAGGTGGAGGAAATATGGAGGAAATGTGAAGGAAATATGGGGGAAATGTGAAGGAAATATGGGGGAAATGTGGAGGAAAGGTAAAGGAGAAGTGAAGGAAAGGTGGAGGAAATATGGAAGAAAGGTGGAGGAAATATGGAGGAAAGGTGGAGGAAATATGGAGGAAAGGTGAAGGAAAAGTGGAGGAAATATGGAGGAAAGGTGGAGGAAATATGGAGGAAAGGTGAAGGAAAAGTGGAGGAAATATGGAGGAAAAGTGAAGGAAAAGTGGAGGAAATATGGAGGAAAGGTGGAGGAAATATGGAGGAAAGGTGGAGGAAAGGTGGAGGAAATATGGAGGAAAAGTGGAGGAAAGGTGGAGGAAAGATGATGGAAATATGGAGGTAAGATGGAGGAAAAGGGGTGGAAACGACAAAGTATCTAAAATCAGCTTTTCAGACATGTTTTTATGCGTAAGAGGTATCGATTTTTATTTTGTTGTACCTTGCTCCCTCACCACCCCTTGCCTTCCAGCACCCCCTTGAATCTTCCAGCGCCACCAAGGGGCGGTAGTACCCACTTTGGAAATCAGTGGTTTAGAAAGTTAGATCCTTACTGTGTTCCCCACTAATCTAGCCTTGAGCCAGACAAACGGTAGTTCAATTATTTTATTATTCATTTTTGGCACAGATTTACCTTCAAGGTAAAGTTTAAAGTTGAACTCAATGCAATTCTGTGGACAGGTGGGTCATGGGCTACGGAAGAAGTGATTAAATTTTAGGACTGATCCGTGCACAGTTACCTCCCCTACGTCGTAGCTATATATCCACACCACACAATATCTACAAAATGTATCAATGGAATTTTGTGTACGGGTAGGCAATGGGCTACGGAAGAAGCGATTACATTTTGGGGTGGATCCAGGTTTATTTTACAGTTACCTCTCCCGAATCGTTACTATATGTCCACACGATATCTCCAAAAGTTCTCAACGAATTTCAGTGAAATCTTTTGGAAGGGTAAGCACCTGTAACCCAGGGGCCTTCAAAATCCTAATTGAATGCACTGTCTGATTCGCTAAGAAAATAAGGAGTTAGCTGTTGGAACTCTCAGCATATATGCATGTGCTGATTGGCTACGTATGGTGTGTGTCGTCTTTTCATTATAGGTGATACTAGTTTTCAAATGGTTCTTCGGGCGATTGAACACGACGTTTCGGCCGATCCATTCTTCGGCCTTCTTCATGTGTAAAATCCGAGTGTGATGGGTTAAACAGAAGTTATGTTTAAAGGGGGGTAGCTCTTATAGCGTATGGCCCGGGTGTTTCTGTGTCTTTGTCTTGTCGGGTTTAGATTTGTTGAGAAGTGGAAGCCACATCGGGTTGAAATCCGCACTTGTCTGGCTAATGCATTTAGTGGACATTTTGATGTGAGCTGCCTCTTTGATTTTTCTCTGCTTCCAACATCGTTCTATGTCAATAATCTGGACTTCCTCCCAAAGAGGAAGATTAGTTATTCATAGTTATTCACTGTGTAAAGAATTCACGGATGTATTTGAATGTCTATGTGATGATTTTTTAAAGAAAAGAAACGGAATACAGGTCTAATTAGTCACTCAATAGAAACCGTCACATGACCAACGTCTTTTGGCAGCAATTAAAAAATGGAGAAAAGGGGTGATCAATAAATAAGTTACTTCTCTCGCCTTTTGTTGGACAGTTATCACTAAAAAAGTGTGAATTTAAAAAAAAAGGGTGAATGCTGTTGGTCACAAATTAAGGGACCAATTTAGCATAAACTTACATTGCAATTTGAACGCCCCACTATAAAAAAATTCTGGTGGGGGTGGGGTTCTAGACATAATAGACTACGGAAGAAGTCATTAAATTTTTGGGCGGATCCATGCCAAATTACCACCCTTCTTCGTAGTTATATGTCTACACCACATAATATCGCAAAAAAAGTGCATGTCTGTCCACACGATATCTCCAAAAGTTCTCAATGAATTTTCAATTAAATTTTATTGAAGGGTGAGTAATAGACTACGGAAGAAATGCTTAAACTTTGGAGCGGATCCATGCACAATTACTTCCCCTGACAATGGCGTTGGCAGAGGTGTGCGCTCTCTGAGTGCTTTCTAGTTTATTTTGTGCAATGCCAGGACACCTTGCTGGGTTTGTAACATATAATTAGTCTGTTCCCCTTAAAAGAATAATGTTATTTGGATTCCTTTTCTTACCTTAGGCCCCATGGGATACACACCCATTTTATGATTGACTGGGTCGTTGTATAGAAGAAAAAAACACAGGATACGGGGAATACGACGGAAGAGAAATTATTCTAATGAGACGAAACCGGAAGCTGTTGATAAAAATAGTTCATTTTGGGGAAGACGTTTTCCCAGCTCATTGTGGAATGTGTCCTTTCCTCAATTCATCTGGCCAACAAAGTTGGAAGAGGTATATGCAGTGGCGATTCTAAGCGGGGGCAACCTAGGGGCCATGACCCTCCCAGAATTTTGGCTGGCCCCTAGGTTGCCCCCACCACTTTTTTCCCCATGTGTGATCTTTTTGTCTTTTGTGTGAATTTAATATACCACTCAAATCAAAATCCGATTCCTCTGCTTTTCTTTCATTATTAAATGCGGGTAAATTCGAAGTTCCGATGTGTTTTTATTTTCTTTCTTATAAATATGTTTTTGCTCCCATTAAAAAAAATATTTTCCTCAAATTTTAATGTGAAATAATTTTGATTTCTTTTGTTTATTTTGGGGTCAAATCGAAAAAGTATACCATGTTAACTCCCTTTGTTTTTGTTTTGAGAATAACCTCCCTTGTCGTCTGACAGCTTGGGGTTGCGAAAGTGAATTAGCGCTCAACTATATGAAAATTGTTTGACTTAGTAGTATTTTATTCAATTTAGTAAAGTATTATACTTATATTTTAAAAATCATTCATATAAGTTGTGTATATCAACGTGGTGAAGTATAAAAATGAAGATTTCTCTCACATGCATTTCGAGTCTCCCCCCCCATTCTCGGCCCCCAAGTGGACCCCCACTTTCTAAGAACTAGAAACGCCACTAGGTATATGTATTCACTCGTGTCTGTGTCTGTCTGTTCACACACTATCTCCAAAAGTTCTCAATGAATTTAAATTACATTTTATATAAAGCTGGGCCATGAGCTAAGGAAGAATTGATTCAATTTTTGGGTAGATCCACGATTTTTTTACAGTCACGTCCCTTACATCATAGCTATATATGAACTGATTTTCATTCAGTTTTTAGTGCAAATAGCGTTGGAAGTGGTCAGATGATTTCTTCAACCTTGCTTCCTGTATAAATGAAATGAATCATCAAACTGATTCAGTGTGAGTTGGTGTAATCACAAACATTTCTTTCACCGAAATTTGGAAACTTCTTTTAAAAAATTAATACTCGATTTTTAAAATCTACCAAAAATCAATTAATTATTGGATTTTAATAAAAACTTTCGGTATTTAAATAAATACCCAAAATGTTACCTAGGGGTTTCTTCAGACCTGTCTACATAATATTTACATTGCATTAGGTATTATTATTAGATACAATTTTCGGTACTTATTTAAAGTACCGAAAACTTTCATTAAAATCCAATAATTAATCGATTTTGGTAGATTTTCGGTACTTTAAATAAGTACCGAAAATTTTATCTAAGGGTTCTTCAGACCTGTCTACATAGTATTTACATGGCATTAGGTATTATTATTAAATAAAGTTTTCGGTACTTATTTAAAGTACTACCGAAAACTTTCATTAAAATCCAATAATTAATCGATTTTTGGTACTTTAAATAAGTACCGAAAACTTTACCTACGGGTTTCTTCAGACCTGTCTACATAGTATTTACATTGAATTAGGTATTATTATTAGGTAAAACTTTCGGTACTTATTTAAAGTACGAAACCTTTTATTTAAATCCAATAATTAATTGATTTTTGGTAGATTTTTAAAATCGAGGTGTTTTTCGCCTAATAATTTTCTAATGCAAATTATTACGATTTTTATTTTGCGTACAGGTAAGCAACATTTCACGATTTCCCCAAACCATTAACCAAAACTGTCAACACGGGTTTCTTCAGTTTTCAAGTGAGTCTAGCTGGCTGGCTGTCTATGTATGTGTGGAGCATACAGGCCGCACCAATGGAGCTAGAGGGCTGAAAATTTAAACATTTACTCCTTATGTCTAGAAAAAACTTCTTTTTTTTAAATGGTGAATTTTAAAAAAAAATAGGTTTTTATTGGGAGTCTTCAATTTACAATGTATTTTATGCTAAATTGGTCCCTTGGTTTGACTCCCACTTGTTCTTAGTAAATTTTTCAGCTATCGATATCTCGTTGACCAAACCATCAACCAAAAACTGTCACCAAAACTGTCAACACGAGTTTCTTCAGTTTTCAAGTGTGTCTGGCTATCTATGTATGTGTCGCACGTACAGGCCGCACCAATAGAGCTAGAGGGCTGACAATTTAAATAGGTTTTTATTGGGAGTCATCGATTTACAATGTAATTTTATGCTAAATTGCTCCCTTGGTTTGTGTCCCACTTGTTTTTAGAAAATTCAGATTTTTTTAGTGATCACCACCCAACAAAGGGCGAGAGAAGTAATTTAGTCATTGATCACCCCTCTTTCAAATATTTTAATTGCTCACCCCCAACACGGCATGCTACCAAAAGAGGTTGGACACGTGACGGTTTCTATTGAGTGACTAACCAGACCTGTCTACATAGTATTTACATTGTATTATGTATTATTAGTCATCTAGAGAAGGTTACAAATATATGGGTGGATGTGTTAGTTATATTCAAATACTCTGCCAGTTTATATAAGGGACTTGAGCATCCTTGGGTTTTGGTATCTGGGGGGTCCCGGGGGGGTCCCGGAACTAATCCACCGTGGATACCAACGGAACTACTGCATAGAGAAAAATATAAAGATTTTATTGAAAAGATATAAAAAGGAATGAGTATTCAATAAATTTGTCTTTTCATCTCGATAAAATCCGCCCTAATCCGGCTTAGACATAAAAGGAGAGCCTATTCACAAACACAAGTTCAAATCAGGATTAAAGATCACAACGACATAGGGGAGGTAATTGTACATGGATCCGTCCCAGAATTTAATCACATCTTCTGTAGGCTATTGTCCACCGTTCCACAAATCTTCATTGAAATTCATGAGATGTTTTGGAGATATGTGGACAGGCACAAATGTATTTTTTTTTTAAAAACGGAAAAATATCTCTTAATCAAATAAAAGAAACTCCTGGACCCCTACCCCATAATTTAACCACATCTTACTTACCCCATTGCCCACCCTTCCACAAAATTTCATTGAAATCCATTGAGTACGTTCGGAGATATCGTGTGGACAGATGGAAAGAAGGAAAGAAGGAAAGACGCATGCGACCGAATACATATACAGTATCGCCCATAAATAAGTACACCCCTATCACTTTTTAATAGAAAGTTAATTGTCTTCTAAACCAAACATAGCAGGATGTTATTATTTTAGTGGAACATTACACAATCAAAACAGATATTATCAGGTATTATTTATGACCAAACTCTACAGCATTGATAGCCAGCCAGACTCACTTGAAAACTGAAGAAACCTATTAAAAAAGTGGTGATCAACTAATAAGTTACTTCTCGCGCCTTTTGTTGGGTTTGAATTTTTTAAAACTGAACTCGCACTAAAATCCTATTTAGGGTGAAATTTTCACAAAACAAAAAAAGGTTTGTTTTTTCTAGACATAATAAGATAGCTCGATTGGTGCGGCCTGTACGTATGACACATACATGCATTGATAGCTAGCCAGACTCACTTGAAAACTGAAGAAACCTATGTTGACAGATTTGGTCTTAAAAGATATAAAAAGGAATGTGTATTCAATTTGTCTTTCAATCTCTAATAAATCCGTCTTAATCTGGTTTATGTATGAAAAGAGATCCCATTCATAAAAGCCCGGCTCAAATGAGGATCAACAATCAGAATACTAGAAAAATGGAATCTTTCATTGAGGAAGGTTCAACTTTTCACCAGTGTGGAATGTATATCTTATTTTCATACAGCTTCCTTCGACCTTGTGTCACATTCTATCCTAGTGGTGGGGACGGGGATAAATACCATTGGTGTAGTGCGAGAAAAAAAGAAGTGAGGGAATGCTGCTCTCAGGGATGGGGGTAGGGGGGCTTGATCCTCGACCCCCAAGAATATTTTTGAAATTTAACCAATTTCAGAGGTGTTTTGAGGCCATATGAGTTGAATATTTGGACATATACTCAGGGTTGCCAGAACAGTCTTCTTAAAATCGGACAAATAGTGTTCCCAAATTGGACTCCCCTGCTCGAAAGCGGACAAAATAGATTTGATGGCTAAAAATAGCTGATAGTGGCTAAAAGTAGCTAAATTATTATCACAATTATGTAAATAAATAGCTTTACATTTTTTTTCCAATTTCATAAAACATTTAATTGGACATCAGGGCTAAAAAAGGACACAATGTCCAAAACTGGACAAATCTAACAACCCTGCATATACCAGCTAATTTTTCTTACCAATGAATTGTTCAAATAGAGAATTTTAGAAGTATATAGTGAGTGAGTGAATGCCCCCCCCCCCCCAGTAAGGGGACACTGTCTTCCCACGCATGGGCGTACGTGGCCACTTTTCCGGAGGAGGGGGGGCAGAAAGATATATTCGGATTATATCTTAGTGGCAGCCCTATCACCAGAGAATAACAATAGTCTTTTTATATGGGAACATTAAGTAGGGGTTACATAAAAAGAATTGTACTGCACCATTATCCTCTATGGACTATAAAGTTCCAACTTTCGAGCCCTCAGTCAGAAGGCCTGATCCAGGTGGGTGGGGATGCCCCGTTTGCCCCCACCCCAGCGGACGCCCATGCTCACATGTTCCCACAGCACTGCACCACTAATAAATAACCCATTCAAAATCAAATTCAAAACAGCTTTGTTTCCACTGACCCATTTTAAAACCAGTATTTCTTTTTGGCCAGACTTTTCAGTCTATTTCTACATGTTTGAATAAATATTAGGTTGTTATATATGAAATGTTGTTTTTGAATACTGAGTTGAAGGATGATATAAACAACAAAAAAACGGTAAATATTTAATCAAATTCTGACCCATTTGAAGCAATAACCTTTTTTCCAGCGATCTTCTAATGATAATATGCCATCTCTCTAAAAGATTTTAGACTTAGTGGTCACAAATTCAGTAAAAGCACGATATGAAGTTCAAAATGCTTGAAAAGATGATAATCTGTAAGAGAAATGTCAAGTGAACATGGTTGCCAACTCAAAAAATATTTTTGCGCTATTTTGATTGCCAAAAAGCGCTAAAAAAAGCGCTAAATCTTTTTAAATAACCAGAAATGGCCCAAAACCACCAAAAAGACGCTAAAAATGGTCAAAAATATCCAGAAAATGGCCAAAAGCGAAACGCGCTAAATTGGCAACACTAACATTTAATCAAAATGTCTTTTCCCATTTACTATGTTTTGTATTTCTCTATAAAGTCTAAATGTACAAGTCCTGTAATCCGACCGTTTATTAATCCAGCCAACATTTAATCAAAATGTCTTTTCCCATTTACTATGTTTTGTATATCCATAAATCTAGTCTACAGGTACAAGTCCTGTAGTCCGACCTCTTGCACTGTCATAGAGCATTTCATCCAGTTCATGTGGGGGACCGCCCATCCTTTTTTTCTTCAACATTTTAACTTCGAGATGACGTGATATGGTCGCTATTGAAGTCATAAAGTCTCCAGAAAGTAGTCAAACCATTGAATCACTTCTTTCAGGATCTGCAGAATCTATATTTAGCATAAACTTTATTATACGACGGTCTTGTGTATAAGTCGACCTAAATGAATTTGAACTTGAAAATTAGTCTAACTTCTTGGGTAGACACCTTTGCTGCTAAGGGCTCAAAAACCTTCAATAATAGCGAATTATATATTGAATTACACTAATAAATCTTTCGCTTTTACCATTATTCTCTATGATGTAAAAATAAAATGACAGGTCTGGTTAGTCACTCAATAGAAACCGTCATGTGTCTTTTGGCATCGTGCCGTGTTGGGGTGATCAATTGGAAAAAGGGGTGATCTATAAATAAGTTACTTCTCTTGCCTTTTGTTGGGCAGTGATCGCTAAAAAATCTAAATTTAAAAAAAACCCAGCGTGAATGCTGCCGGCCTCACACTAAAGGACCAATTTATCATAAACTTACATTGTAAATTGACCCCCCCCCCCTAAAAACCTATTTAAGGAGGGGGTGGGGCGATTTTAAAAAAAAAAGATTTTTTCTAGACATTATACTAAAGAGTAAATGTTTAACTTTTCTCCATTGGTGCGACCTGTACGCGCGATACATACATAGCCAGCCGGCCAGACCAGCTTAAAAACTGAAGAAACCTATGTTGATTATTTTGGTGACAGAAAGAAGTCATTATATTCATTATGACAATGTAATATACACAGAGGGAATCAGGGATTATCGTAGAAAGAGATTTACCATTAGATAACAGGATTTTATAAGCTGATTACCAGGGTTTATGAACCTTAATCCTCTCAGCAGTGTCATTAAAGATTAATTAAAGTATAATTTATCCAATAATCTAAGGACTAATACTATTTTCTTTATTGTACAGAATGTAAGGTTTGCTTATGAAATAGCTTTGGTCCGCTTGATTTAGTACATCTGGGAAACATTATCATTGAATGTTCTCTTCCCCACAAGACCAGTGGTCTAGTGCTGTGGAACGCGTGGGAATGGTGTTTTCTTAACTTTTTTTTAGTGAGGAAACACTACCAGGGCTACCAACAGTGTTGACAATTTAGCGCGTTTCGCGCTAGATTCAGCGTGCTTCTTGTTTTGGCAGTGCAAAAGGTGCTGAATTAGCTCGTTTGCGCTTTTACATTTTGGCCTTTTCCCCCATTTGTTTTGCTATTTTCGACAATTTTTAGTGTCTTTTTGGAGTTTTTTGGCCATTTTTGGCTATTTAAAAAAAATTATCGCTTTTTTGCAGTCAAACTAGCGCGAAAATATTTTTTTAGTTGGCTAAACTGTATTTAACATTCTGGCCTTTTTTCCCATTTCTTTTGCTATTTTCGAAAAATTTTAGAGTCTTTTTGGCCTTTTTTAGCAATATAAAAAATTATATCGCTTTTTGGCAGTCAAACTAGCGCGAAAATATTTGTTGTGTTTGGGTCGAAGAAAGAGAACCGCGTTATAACTGAACAGTGGATAATCAAAAGTCAATTACAAGGATTTTGCACTTCTAAAAGAGACCTACAGGACATATATATCCCAGCAGTTATAGAAACCTCGGATTATAAACAGTATTGCCCATAAATAAGTACATCCCTACCACTTTTCTTAATAGAAAGTTAATTTTCTACTAAACTAAACATAGCAGAATTGTATTATTTCTAGTGGAACATTACACAATCAAAACGGATATTATCAGGTATTATTTATGACCAAACTATTGATTTTAAACAAACATTTTTCGTGGCCGTCCAAAAATGAGTACACCCCTACGAAAAAAAGTTTATTT
>VCCN01005523.1:678227-691079 GCA_006491835.1 Architeuthis dux
TGTTAACTTACAATTTTTAATTTTCAGTTTGAAAAATGCAGTTTGATTGCATGAAACAAAAAATTTTTGTAACTGTTCCATTTGATAAATTGATATATTGAATGGCTGGTTTTCCATTTTCAGTTTCGATAATTCGCGGTTCAGTCATGAATAATTTAATGGGAATATTTTTGTGAGTTTTGCATCATACCACCAAAAAACGCATCATAGAAAATACGCTGTACAGTATAAACAAAACATGAAAGTTCAAATAGTTCTTCAGACGATTGAACTCCTTCTTGTTTTTCGTGTCGTAAACACAATGTTTCGGCCAATCATATTCTTCGCCCTTCTTCAGGCGTAAAATCCGAATGTGATGGGTTAAACAGAAGTTATGTTTAAAGGGAGTAGCTCTTATAGCACATGGCCCGGCTGTTTCTGTGTCTTTGTCTTGTCAGGTTTAGATTTGTTGTGAAGTGGAAGCCACATCGGGTTGAAATCCACGCTTGTCTGGCTAATGCATTTAGCCGACATTTTGATGTGAGCTGCCTCTTTGATTTTTCTCTGCTTCCAAAATTGTTCTCTGTCAATAATCTGGATGTGCTATAAGGGCTACCTCCCTTTAAACATAACTTCTGTTTAACCCATTACACTCGGATTTTACACCTGAAGAAGGCTGAAGAATGGATTGGCTGAAACGTTGTGTTTACAACACAAATAACAAGAAGGAGATCAATCTTCCGAAGAACCATTTGAATATTAATGACTCTTCTCAAAACTATAGAAAACATGAAAGATTTAGTTAGGAAATCATAAATGCACATACATATTCATTAGCAACTACCACAGACTTTTGACAAAAAGTGATATGTGTCGAAAAAAAATGCCTGGAACTATTAATATATCGTAATAATCTTTGTGTTATTAATAAGAAGAAAGATTGTAGAAAATTATCAACTAAATCAATTTATTTAGACAATATCATTTTATTCAATGCTGCAGACTGTTTTTTTTAAATTGGCTTTGAATCGGAAAATAAGAAATGCAAAAAAAATAAAATATTTTCTGTTTGGAAAGTTTTTCATTGCTTTTTTATTAAAATACAGTGTATACTTTTGGTTTTTACAAAAAAAAAATCTCCTGGAAATTAAAAAAAATATAGTTTTTAAAAAAAACCTTGGCATTAAATTATTAATATTTATGCTTATTGGATCCTTCTGAAACATTGTTATTCAGAAAGAACAGTGTTTTACTTATCGATAAATATAGAGTTTTACAAATTTGGATGAGGCTGTTTTTTCAAAAAGAATTTTGATTATTTTTTGTTTAATTTACATACAGTCCGATCAATAGATGCAAATGATTTTAAGTAGAATTTTGATGTTTATTACACCACCGCAAAAGGTTTAAGGCCCTAGATATTGTGTAAATATGATTGTTATGATGTGTGCTTGTATATATAAATTGTCTACTTTTTTTTCACACTATAATAAAATGTTCTAAAATGTTCTTTCAATTGTGTTTAGGTACCACAACTTTTTATCAAATGACATTTCATTGCAATTGCAAAATGCACACATACAGATATATACAGTGCTCGAGTATACTAAGTAAATGATATACTTTTTTTGTTCACCTCTGAATCACTCAAAATGTCGGTTAAAATGTAAAATGTTCTAATCCATTTTGTCTGGTACGGTAGAGCCTAATTGGAAGTGGATACTGTACTTAGTTTATCCTCACAGTCTAACAGTATTTTAGACATTAAATGTTTTTTCTCCAATTAACTGTACTGCAGTTTTATGAAATTTATGGTTTTCTTTAATTAATTGTATATTTTTGTACTGTATACTTTACTGTATTCATTTATTTATTTGTACATTTACAATTTGGGAATGGTAAAGTGTTAGTTTATCAAAGATTATTTGTGGATTTAGTGCATTTGCTTCCCTCTGGCACCCTAAACCCAGCGATTATCTATTATCTTAATATATGAAAAAATAGCTCTCAATCAAAAAAGAATTCCTGGATCTGATCCAAAGTTTAATCAATTCTTCCTTAGTCCATGGCCCACCCTTCCAGAAAATGTCATCAAAATTCATTGAGGTCTTTTGGAGATATTGAGTGGACAGATAAACATGAGAGAATGCATATAAATATATGAAAAAATATCTCTCAATCAAAAAAGAATTCCTGGATCTGCCCCAAAATTTAATTGATTCTTCCTTGGTCCATGGTCCACCCTTCCAGAAAATGTCATCGAAATTCATTGAGAACTTTTGGAGATATTTAGTGGACAAACAGACAAACATGAGTGAATACATATACCTCTTCCAACTTTGTTGGCCGAGGTAAATAACAAATAGCAGAAATTTTAGGCCTATTTTTACCTGATCAGAAGTGATAAAAATCGTTATATTGTCCAATTTAAAAAGAGAAAAAAACCCCCAAAACCTGCAGTCTCTGTTTTTCCCTCTGTTTCCCCCAGAAATAATGGTTCACTTGACAAAACCAGGTCATCTGCACAAATTCATTCCCTGTTGTTCCGAGCATCAACCTACAATTAGAAGCATTCAACCAGCTGTTGATAGCCGTAATCATAGTTCAGTGATTTCCTTGCAAACCCCAATAAGAAATAGACGGAGAGGAGAAATAGGGTACAGGTATGGCTCATCTGGTTATGACGCTTGTTTCTTTCATGTTAATAGAAGCAGGTGTGATTGGTGTAGTGGTAACGGCACGGACAATGGAATCGGCGACCCAGGTTAAAACTCAAGGCTGTTTAAGTTCACATCGCACTAATGCCCTTGGGAAAGGCATGAATCCATCTCTTCTCACTCCAGCTATGGGTAAAGTAGTAGGGCTGATTGGGCTCTCTAGCCTTGAGAAGGCAACCAGTCTAGGAAAAGGACAACTCTGATTCCAAACCAGGGAGTGAAGCCCTCTTAGAGGGTTTGATGCCCAATTTGATGTCATTCTGCCCGACGTGTTGGATATTTATTTAGGCGGCCGTGGGTGGAGGTCACAGCTTTGACCCCCACAGGTGTTGAAAGTTGTGGACAGGATATCGGCTGCAAGGTGTTGGGGACCGGAAATGGACACACCGGGTGTCCAGGGGTTGTAGACAGGATATTGACCTGGCTGCAGGTAGTGGCTGGAAAACAAGCGTGGGCGTTCGACCCCATAAAAGAAGGGAGAGACAAGCAGAGAGGCAGACTGCCTAGGCTGGGGGAAGACACAAGGCCAGTTCCCCTGTTGGGAACAGTCTGTCGACTCTCATTGTCTCTCTCCCACTCTTCATTCTCCACCACGACACAATGTATCTTATGAAATAAAAATATATTTTCATATTTTTATAAACAAGTTTCAAATTCTTTTCTCCAAGTTCTGGATTTTCCTCCCGCGGACCAAGAGGGCTATACAACAGACGTATCGCTCTCTGCTTTCCTCTGGACTTCATCAGCAAGGCCAAGAGGGTGATTCTAACAACTGGGTATCCCAGGATCCCCATACACTTCGCCCAGGAATGTGCCCTGGAGGGGACAATCCAGTGTCATCCCGTGGTCTGTAGAGACAAAACGGTGGTCATTCAAAAGCAAGCAGGACCAGCCCAAGGTACTGGCAACACGCCCAGGGTGCTAAGTGCCAGGGCGCGCCTGTCATGTAGACAGTAGAACTTTACAAATAGAAAAATGGGAAAATGAATCAATTAGACGGAATAAAAACAGTCAAAATAAGAAAATTCTCTGATGTGAAGTCAGATTTTTCAGAGATATCTGACAGTTAAATACTTTCTGGTGTGGTGAAACTAAGAGAACAATTGGCAAAGGAAATTCTCATGACTGATGACAGGCTCATTAGGCTTAGTGAGAAAGAGTGCTCACAATAGCTGGGGCCTGCTACCCACAACACTGGTTTATTGCTGGGTTTAGGTTATTCATGTGTTCTGACATTTACATGTATCTATATGTCTATCTATGTATCTGGACCTCGTCCAGCACTAACTGTTCATAGTAGAAACTTGAAATTTTGCATGCATACTCCCCTCAATGAGTAGGGAAAATGTTTGTTTTTGTTTTTTGAAAATCCCGCCCCTCAAATAGGTTTTTAGGTGGGTGGGCAGCTAAATTGGTCACTAGTTTGTGCCCACTTATTTTTTAAAAATTCAGACCTTTTTTAGTGGTCACAGCTCAACAAAAGGCGAGAGAAGTAACTTATTCATTGATCACCCCTATTTCCAACTTTTTAATTGATCACCCCTTTTTCCAACATTTTAATTGATCACCCCCAACACAGTGATTCATTGTTTGGTGATTCATAATTTCCCTTTGGAATGCTAGTTATTTTATTTCATTTGAAAAAAAAATTTTTTTTCAAATATATAAAGCAAATCCAGATGGCAACACAGTTTGCTTCCACTTTCTGAAATTAGAGTGTTCCAATAAAAACCTTTGTAAGCCTAAATGGCATAAAGCGAAGAAGCAATTATCTTTTGAGTGTTCCTAGATAAAAAGAAATGGTGCTAATTTCTATCATTATTTTCTTGTAGTTACTTTGTCTATTTTGTTACTTAGGATTCCTCGTGTGATTATCACCATTTTAAAGAAAAATGGCTGAATTTTATTGTTAATTGACAAAAAATAATGTGTGAATATTTAGATTTCACTTTCAAGAAAAACTTTGGATGATATGACTGACAAGCACCCCAAAGTTTTGCAAATCTAAAAGGATGCTTTTTTCCTTGACACTAGTGACGTCACTGAAACGTCAGCAGCGTTAGTTACCAAGTTAAACAAAGACCACGTGTTGATATTGAAAATAGAGATTGAAAGTAGAAAATACCTGAACTGGTGTCGCTACTCTGTATCTGAAATGTTAAGTTGTTTCGAAGTTACTAAGATATTTTCTTCCGAAAACATTAAAAACTATTTAATCAATGTTATTTCGAAGTTACTAAGATATTTTCTTCCGAAAACATTAAAAACTATTTATTCGATAAATCATTTAGATTGCTTATAGTTTTTTCCCCCTTTTTTAAACTAACAAACTTTCGAAGTTATTAAGCGACATTCTTCCGAAATTCGATGTCGTTTCGAAGTTACTAAGATATTTTCTTCTGAAAACATTAAAAACTCGAAAACATTAAAAAGTATTTATTCGATAAATCATTTAGATTGTTTATAGTTTTTTTATTATATCTTATAATCACTATTTTTAGTAACTTCAAAAGTTTGTTAGTTTTAAAAAACAAAACAACCTATTTTTGTATCAAATAAAAGCCAAAGAATAGTTGGATTGAAAGCACAAAAAGATCGATATTAATTTTTTGGGAAGAAAGTATCTTAGTAACTTAGAAAGTTTGTTAGTTTAAAAAAAAACAATAACCTATAAACAACCTATTTTTATCGAATGTAAGTAACCTCGAACATTTCAGAGACAGACTAGTTCAGGATAGTTTCTTCTTCAATGTCAACAGGTGGACTTTGTTTATCTTGGTAACATTGCTGACGTTTCAGTGACGTCACTGGTGTCCCAGCAAAATATGTCCCTTTTCGGTTTTCCAAAGTTTGGGGTGCTTGATGGGAACAAGGTCTGATGTTTTTGACTTTGAATGTTTTAAGTATTCCATTATCTGCATTCTTTTTCTTGACTCTACAAATTTATCTTGGTAACACTGCTGATATTTCAGTGACATCACCGGTGTCAAGGAAAAATGCGTCCCTTTTTGATTTGACAAAGTTTGGAGTGCCTGATATGAACAAGATCCAAAGTAAGTTTCTTGCTGTACCAGTGCATCTGTGAGAACTTATGAACAAAAATATCATTAAAAACAAATGTTCAGATGGGAAATGTCCAACCGGTCAATGATCTCTCTACCAACCTTTCTTGTATTATAAGATGACCTTTTGACAAATTTACTTTTGTCAAGCAGCATAAAATGACGAAATGGCCAAAAACTATACCTACTAGTTCAGGGGTCACTGGGGTTGCGTGCTGGATCGTGTATTAATGAGTGGATGGTAGGACAGATAAATGCCATAAAAAGCTCTCCGCAACATGGGAATTATCCATTTAAATACATCTAGTTATATTTTGCCTCAAATAAATGAGTAACACATGCTAGAAAATCATTTGTGCTTAACCAAGAATGTCAATTAGTAATCAAAGAACTCAATTTAGTCACAATTTATTTCAATCAAGACAGATTTCAAATCTTTTAAAAAGATGCAAAGAATCTTTAAAACATGAAACGTAAGCATATTATTCTAATATTTACTTGCAGGCTGGGCACAATCCCTTCACGGGCTGGATTTGGCTCACAGGCCATAGGTTGCCGACCCCTGTGCTAGTTCATTCATTTCTTATATCTTAATAATCTGTTAAAAGGGGCTAATGTTGAGAGGATTAAGACTTAATAACATTATCTAACTCCATTATAAAATATATCTGACTCCAGTAAAAATTATTGGTAAAAACAATAACAAAGATGAGATGACCGCAGAGTAGCATAGTAATTTCTAATGGTGAAGCTGTAGTAGTAGCAGTAGTAATAGTGCCTATAGCAGCCTTAAGGGTCAGTACTGCCGAATAGTAAGCTAGCGTGCTGATGAAACTAGAGAAAGAAAGAGGATAATGTTAATGATGCGCATAAGAGAGATCTTTCTTTCTCTGCCTGTTCTGCAGTTGTAAAAGGAAATGAAATAAATGCATGTGCAAGGATGCAGTTTGCACATGGTAGAAATGCATTGTTAATAAAGAATACAAATACTTTGCAATGATAAGAAGTATATTTATTACAGAAGATAATAACAAAAAGTAGTTATTAGCTGATGAGAAGAAGTAATGCATTTCAAGTGTTTGTATACTACTTAGTAAAATAGTCCTTAGTTTGTTGAAGATGTTAAGGAAGAGACTGTGTGTGTATGTATGAATGTGTATGAATGCGTACGTACATAATCAGAGGTGAGAGGTGCGTCTCTGTGGAAAAGTCATGGATTTGCCAAGATGACAGAATTGACTGAACAAAGATGAAGATTAGCTGGGTCTTCTTATAGTAAGAGGTGAGTGGTGGATGTGTAGCTGGTCGAAATTGTGGGGTGTTGGACTGGTATCCAAGATGAAATGTAAGATGACAATATACATGGTTTTGCCAGACTTGTTGTCTACAAAGCGTATTAAGTTTGAGTCAAGTACATTAAATTCATGTCTTGAAAATTGGTTATCTAAAAGTTGTACTCGGAAAGATTAACTTGGTTCTCGGAATAAAAATCTGGATTGTTCCAAAGGAAAATTGTGCTTTCCACTTGATGACCGTAGTGAGTGAGTGCAAAAACATGTATGAGTCTGCTACAAATCTCTGCACCAACCTTCCATGTACTTTAAGATGACCATGTGACGAATTTAGCAGTATTTTTGTCAAGCAATGCAAAATGGCCAAAAACTATATCTACTAGTTCATTCATTTCTTGTTTCACATCTAGGCCAGTTCAGGGGATGGCATCAAGGAGGGTGGAAACTTTGCCTACGTTGTTGGGCGTAGTATAGAGATCGCTCCCCTCCTTAACATGATCACCATGAGAGGCTCTCAACATGATTCCCAGCTACTTACAGGACCTGGTATTCCCAGACGGTTACTCATCTAGGTACTGACCAAACTTAACATTGCTTAACTTTGGTGATCATGTAAGAACTGGTGTATCCAACACGATTTGGCTGTAACTCACCTACTAGTAAAATACCCATTGCTTTGCTAACAGTATACCTAGGGCTGGAAATCTAAAGCACTGTAATATCTAGAAAAACTCATGGGACAACAAAGCCCTATTTAATGATGCTTGGTGTAATCTGAAGCACATTCAAATATATGGACACTACTATATTCAAATATATAGACACCACTATATTCAAATATATGGACACTACTATATTCAAATATATGGACACCACTATATTCAAACTGCTTTACAAAACACTTGTCAGACCACATGTAGAATATGCAAGCATTATCTGGTCTCCACACACCAAAAAATACTGAGACATGTTAGAGAGGTTGCAGAGGAGAGCTACGAAAATTGGTGCCACAACAAAAAGATCTGCCATATGAAGACAGACTCTGGATATTAAAGCTTCCCACTCTACAATACAGAAGATTGGGAAGTGACCTGATACACATCTACAAAATGACACACAGCATGGTAGACATGGATGCAGACACTCACTCTAAGATGTGCATACAGAGCAAATGCATGCTACAGGGAACACTAAGAACAACAAACAGAGGTCACTGCCACAAATACCAGATACACCACCACCCTGGTATTAGAGATAGATTCTTGACATCAAGATCCCTTTCATACTGGAACTCGCTTTCAGACAAAACAGTAAACTCTGTTTCTGTTAACATGTTTAAAAACAACATAACAAAAGAAACTAGCTTACCACACAAAGATTAATATTTCTAAACTACTCACACCTTAAATGTCAACCCCTATTACATCTGTTAGATGTATCTCCAGTTGGTATTCTTTATGGTAAATACTTTATGATAAATACTTAATAGAATAAAACTATCCTTATTTTCACAGTCTATAATAGAAACCTAGAGCATTGTCTTCATTTGGGTATACAATGAGACAGTAGCAGCAGCAGCAGCAGTAGTAGAAGTAGTAACACACACATACTCAGCTGTTCTCCTTTAGCGATATCTTTAAGTTTTACCCTACCCTTTTGTGTACCCCTACTCTGCTTCTCTCTCCCACTCTCTCTCCCCTCCAGCCGAATTCAATTCCACCTCTTTTTACTTTCTTGCCTCTCCTCTTTTTACTTTCTTGCCTCTCTTCTTTTCTCGATGTACCAGCATCCAAATGAACACATGTACACACACGCAGAACTTGCATAACACCAATTTTGTGTTTGTGCGTTCACATTACCCCCTTCCTCTCTGTCTGAGAGACAGACTGACTCGTCGCAAGTTATAATAAAAAGCTGAAAAGATAAATTAACTAAAGGCTACTGTATTTCCCACCATATAACCCGCACCTATAATTTGCCAAGGAATATTTAGGCAAAAACTAAAACACCCACAATTTCCATGAACTTCTCTGTCCTCCACTCAAGGGTTTTGGTTCAAAATTGTAGGCTACTGTATATTTTCCTACTGAACAATACATGCAACTAACCTTATTATAAATACTGGTGTATCTGCACTCATAGCTAACCTGCTTTGTCTAGCTTGCTTGGGGTTTATAGGCTAGTTCACAAGCTACAGCATTGTCAAAGTGGTATAGGCCTATGTTGTTGATGACACCATGTTTTGTCTATGTAAGGTTTTAGCACCAAAACAACAATGGCTGTCTCATATCTACAGCATCAAGGTACAGTAATAATCTTACAGATTTTATTTAGGCTTTTGGTTTTAAACTGATGAATCATCCATACTCAGTAGTAAAGAACAAAATGCTATGGTAGATAAATTTGGTATGTCAATAAGTTCCCGGAAGCAAATAAAGTAACGCTATCAAACAATGTGCTTCTGGCTTCTGGCTATCTTTTTTTTTAAACAATATTTTTATTTGCAGTCATAATTTAATCTTCTATAGTTTTGAGAAGGATCATTAATATTCAAATGGTTCTTCAGACGATTGAACTCCTTCTTTTTATTTGTGTTGTAAACACAACGTTTCGGGCAATCCATTCTTTGGCCTTCTTCAGGTGTAAAATCCAAATGTGATCGGTTAAACAGAAGTTATCTTTAAAGGGGGGTAACCCTTATAGCACATTATTTTTATTTGCAATCATAATTTAATCATTTAGAATCATACATTACTGATCATGATAATTATAATGACATTTATTGCTGAGAACCTATATTTGCCTGGCGTCGGTGTGAGTGACTGCTAAACAAGCGGCCTAAATCATAAATATGAATAAAGAAATGAACTCCGTGGGGCGATCGAACGTGAGAATATAGAAGCCAACAATGTGTAGGATTAAAAGACTCCTGCCTACCATGAGATCTTTGTTAGTTCAATCGGTAGAGTAGTATCTGCGTATACAGTAGCTTCCAAGGTGGACGCGGGTTCGATCCCTGCACAGAGTTTGTTTCTTTATTCACATTTACGATTTGGGCCGCTCGTTTAGTAGTCGCTCGCACTGGTGCCGGGCAAATATAGGTTCTCAACTAACAAATGTCATTATAGTTATCATATTCTGTCGGATATAAAATTATTCCTCATTTGATTTCATTAATGATCATGTGTATTTTTAATTGCCAGTTTATTTGTGTTTCCAAGAACGGAACTTTCATTACAACATGACTCTTTTATTTTCACTTACATACATATAAGGCCAGTAAAAACAGTTTGTCTCTATTATGTAATGTTGAGATGCAAATTAATAACAAATATATTTTCTATAGCTTTGAGAAGGGTCATTAACATTCAAATGATTCTTTTCTATAGTTTTGAGAAGGGTCATTAACATTCAAATGGTTCTTCGGACGATTGAACTCCTTGTTGTTTGAGTTGTTCTATAATTTTGAGAAGGGTCATTAACATTCAAATGGTTCTTTTCTATAGTTTTGAGAAGGGTCATTAACATTCAAATGGTTCTTCGGATGATTGAACTCCTTCTTGTTGTTAGTGTTCGGAGGAAGTCCAGATTATTGACAGAGAATGCTGTTGGAAGCAGAGAAAAATCAAAGAAGCAGCTCATATCAAAATGTCGACTAAATGCATTAGTCAGGAAAGTGCGGAGTTCAACCCGATGTGGCTTCCGCTGCTCAACAGACCCAAACCTGAAAAGACAAAGACACAGAAACACCCAGGCCCTGCATCATAAGGGTTACACCCTTTACAAATAAAAACTTCTGTTTACCCATCACACTCGGATTTTATGCCTGAAGAAGGCCGAAGAATGGAAATGCCATTCCTCCCTTGCTGTTTGGGTCAGGGATCTTAGAGATCAATTCAATGTTAGCTATATGAAAATATAGGTTCTCAACTAATAAATGTCATTATAATTATCATATTCTGTCGGATATAAAATTATTCATCATTTGATTACGTTTCAGGCCAATTCTTTCCAGAGACCAACCTCTGTCTTCCTGAAGTCCTGACACCGTTCATAACATTTGTCGTCAACCTCCCAGAAGGTGATAACATTACAGCGTGATGGTCTCTATTGAGTGATTAACCTAACGCGTTTTCTCTCCTTTTAATAAACACAAATATTGTAAGTCAACCAGTTCAACAAAACTGTTGCGAAAAGATAAGAAAAAATGCTGAACAGAGAAAAAAGGTGGGAATTTTCATGGAAGGTTTTGTCAACATTCCAATCCAATTTTTCTATTAACATCAAAAATGACTTTTGTCAAAATGAAAAATTTATTTAACTTCTGGGTGTAAATTTTTATTTATCAGGGCCGTCAGAACCGAGGGGGGCTTCAGAAAATGACTTTTGTCAAAATGAAAAATTTATTTAACTTCTGGGTGTAAATTTTTATTCATCAGGGCCGTCAGAACCGAGGGGGGCTTTAGAAGATGACTTTTGTCAAAATGGAAAATTTGTTTAACTTCTGGGTGTAAATTTTTATTTATCAGGGCCGTCATTTGAATTTCGTTCTGACGGCCCTGTTTATAGTAACATATATGTATTTATGTAGGACCAGTGGCGGGCCTATGGTTGGTGTCACCCAGGGTGGTAACTCATGGTGTCACCCCCCCCCCACACACACACAGAACTTTTTGTGATATTGTGTAGACAGACATAGCTGGGGGTAGAAGAGATAGATTCAAGGACATTAGTTTGAAGTAAGCGCAAACTTAGCTGCAGTTTGAACTCGGTATGCAGATTCCATTTACTGTGCTACTAACTGTTAGGCCACCCGCATCTCAACAAGTGTATATAACAACAAATAAACTGAAAAACAACATCCTTATTCTACTCATAGCAGAATTGATCCTTCATTTTATGGGACAACATGGCACTCTTTTGAAAGAAAGGGACGTTTTTATAAATGGAAATTAACAAAATGAGCTGGTTATTTACTTTGACAAATAAAAGAAAAAAATTCAGTTTAGCCTACCTGACGGACACAAAGTAAGGGTCCAGTTTAGCATTATACTTACATTGTGAACTGAACCCCTAGCTAAAAACTTTTTAAATTTTGGAATTTTCAGAAACTAATATGCTAAAAAACGTCTGAGACAGTTTGTGTTCACTTCCCACTAACGCCCTTGGAAAAGGCATGAATCCATCTCTTCTCCCCCTTAGCTATGGTTAAATATCTTTTTTTATTAACAAAGAGACTGAAAAAAAACGTCCTTATTTTACTCATAGCAGAATCGATCCTCCATTTTATGGGACAACGTGGCACGAAAGAGAAGTAGTTTCATGCGAACTTCCTTTGTTTTTATTCACTTTGACAAATATAAAGCTTAATAAAAAGTGATTAAAGGTGTGTAAAACATTTTTTTGAAATCCAAAGAAACAAAAAAAGACGCACAAATGAAAGACAGCTGGGAACTGTGGTGGCAAAGTAATTAAAAAGTAGGCGATGGTCTTTCCGGGGTAAGGTTTTTTCCCACGCTGCCCTGCTCGGTTGAATAACAGCCTGGATGGGGGTTACTTACGGGGCGGCTGAAAAACGGGAGGTTCACTTGCCTTCAGCTCTAATTAAAAAACTATTTATTTGTCAGTTTCTGAACACAAACACACACACACATTCATTTTTATATTCTACATAGAATCCAGAGACATTTTTAAGATCCTACAGTAAGAATAACCTTGGGTTATTCACCACATCATATGGGGATAGAGATAGTTACTATTGAAACTCTAGTTGTAGGACTTCAGTTATATATATATATATAT
>VCCN01005523.1:748745-762245 GCA_006491835.1 Architeuthis dux
CATTAGGACCATAGATGGCGGGGCCTATGTGCGGAGTAACCCACCTTCCTGAGCAATGTAGTTTTAAGGTGAAGTGCGTCTTGCCCAGGGTCGACCCCACCCTTTAAACCAAGGGTTTACATCCTATGGACCACCGTAATGGTGCAGATTGGAGCAGAGCCCATAGGTTGTAGGTTTGACAGGAGTGTCCTTCTCCTTTGCAGGAAAGTTCCGACAGTAAGGCTGAACTGTGGTTAGACCACAGGACGTGAACATCCCATAGTTGGTAGATGCCTGAGCTGACTATAGGGTTCTACCAACCCTTTGAAGAAGAACCAGGATGGAACGGCTGTCTTCAACTTTGATCGCAGAATATCATGATAGTACCATCTCTGATATTACTATTTCTCCCATTAGATATGTCTATTACAATTCCAAGTTATGCTATCTAGTTTTCAGGGCCAAGGCAGGAAATGATGAGAAGATGTTTTTACAAGCCTGGCTGCTACAGGGTCAAACTCCACTCCCACTTCTATTCTGCCTGAAGATGATTACTGCAACTTTTGAATTGTATATAAAATAAATAAATTTGTATATATGTAAGACTTGTCAGTTTGGCTCAGTAGGTAAGAGAGCCGCTTGCTGATCACTTGGTTGGGATTTCAAATCACGGTAAGGAAATGTTAATTTTACATATCGGTTTGGCTTAACGTGATGGCATAGACAAACAGTGAAGAGTTTACTCCCCTAAATTTGGTGAGGATAGTTCTTGTTGTTGTCAACTCCAGACTTGGACTGGAGTTTGACAAAAAACTTTACAAAAACAAATTTTTATTCCAGCTGGATATTACACTAGATATTAGAACACTGGTGTGTGACAGGGAAACAGGGTTGCCGTATTAGTTTTCGAATTAATAAGTTGTATAAAAAACAACTAAAATTAGGATGAAGGTAAAAACTAGTCAAATTTAATAAAAAGTTATGAAAAACAAACAATTTCTAACTTTTTTGACAGATTTAATAAATATTAAATATTTATATGTATAGATTAAATTCCTGAAATTAAATGTTAAATTAATAAATGTTTTGTAATGTAAGGTTTCAATCTTCGGCAGTGTAAGGTTTCAATCCACCCATAATTATTTTCCGGTGATTGTTTAGCCGAATCAAGAAAAAAAAATCATAGCTCCGATTGGCTTTCATTTGAACTTTACTTTTCTTTTTTTTAGGCACCAACTGAGTTAAAACGCCATTCGTGTGAGTTAGATGAAAATTCTATAAAATAATGAATCACCGTTGAGCTGTGATCACTAAAAAAAGGTTTGAATTTTCAAAAAACAAACGGGCACAAACTGGTGACCAATTTAGCATAAACTTACATTGCATATTGAACCCCCCTCTAAAAACCTATTTAGGGGGAAAATTTTTAAAAAAAACAACATTTTCCCTACTCATTCAGGGGAGTGTGTGTGCAAAGTTTCAAGTTTCTACTATGAACAGTTAGGGCTGTCAAAATCCGGATACATAGATACATATAAATGTCAGAACACATAAATAACCTAAACTCAGCAATAGTGTTTAAACCAATCTGTTGTAGGTAACAGTGATTAATAACATAAACCCAGCAACAGTGTTTAAAACAGTCTGTTGTAGGTAGTGTGATTAGTATGTTGAAACTCACAAATGTTAAACTTATTGATCAAGGCATTTTACGATACTGACGGATTTGTCCATAAGGGTTTGTCGTCATCAGTGGTGCCAATTCAAAACATATTTTTGCGCTAGTTTGACTGACAAAAAGTGCTAATTTTTTTTTAAATAGCCAAAAATGGCCAACAACCGTCCAAAATACAGTAAAATGGTCAGAAATAGCCAAAAAAATAGCCCCAAATTGCCAAAATGTTTAAGAGCAAATGTGCTAATTTAGCGCTTTTTTGCACTGCTAAAACAGGAAAGGTGCTGAATCTAGCGCGAAACATGCTAAATCGGCAACACTGGTCGTCATGGACAGATGCTTAATCAAAGATCTTTCAATTAATTGTTAGGGAACGATAAGGGACTGTGGGAAAATATTTGGAAAAGTGGCACACCTAAAATCAGTTTTTGCACCATGACAACACGCCTGCGTTGTTAGTCAAGGTGTATTTTAAAAAAATCAAAAACCCTGTGGTTATTACTTTGCATCCTCCACATAACTACCAGATCTGGAAATCACTTGCCCCCCCCCCTGGTGAATGTGATGTGAATAATCTTTGTGCTAATTTTTACAACATAAACCATTTTTACGACACATCCCCAGCACTTGAAATTGCTTCACCTTCTTTCTTTATACACTTGCCCATTTTTGTGTTTTGGCAGATCAAAATGGTGAAAGACATGCCAAAAAATGGCCAAAATTGGCCAAAAAGAATATTTGCTTAAACATTTGGCCTTTTTTTGCCATTTTTTGGCCATATTTTAAAATAGCCAAAGAAGTGCTCAGTGTTACTAAAATAGCATTAAATTTTTTAAAATATCCCAAAAAAGATACTAAAAATAATCAAAAAGACCATTTTTAGTTTCTTTTTTGCCTATTTAAAAAAATTTAATGCTATTTTAGCAACACTGAGCACTTCTACTCATTGGACTTAATGGATGCTGTACCCTGGCGACGGGCCTTGTGATTTCTTTTTGTACCTGTAATCAAAATTGGGATTGAAAAGAAGAAGATTCGTCACCTCCATAGAAGAAATTCATGAAAAAACTCTGGACAAGGTGACAAAAGATGATGACAGGAATGTTTTCCACAATTGAGCGAAGGTCTGGAACAAGCATATCAAATTTTAAGAAAAGTACTTTGAAGGGGACTAAAAGAGAATTGCTGTAAGTTTTATAATGGAAGGTTTTTTTAAAAACATTTCATAGGATTCTTGCCAGCCGCCCTATGAACATACATACACACTTACATACACATGTGTACTAGTTATTATTAATTAACTAATGTATGTGTGTATATATACATTAGGTGCATTCAAAAGTCTCAATCATTTTTCATTAAAATTAATTAATTAATAATAACTAGTACATATATTTTCTATAGTTTTGAGAAGGGTCATTAACATTCAAATAGTTTTTTGGATGATTGAACTCCTTCTTGATGTTTGTGCAGTAAGATATTTTCTATAGTTTTGAGAAGGGTCATTAACATTCAAATAGTTCTTCAGGCGATTGAACTCCTTATTGATGTTTGTGCTGTAAGATATTTTCTATAGTTTTGAGAAGGGTCATTAACATTCAAATAGTTTTTCGGACGATTGAACTCTTTCTTGTTGTTTGTATTGTAAGATATTTCCTATAGTTTTGAGAAGGGTCATTAACATTCAAATAGTTCTTCGGATGATTGAACTTCTTCTTGATGTTTGTGCTGTAAGATAATTTCTATAGTCTTGAGAAGGGTCATTAACATTCAAATAGCTCTTCGGATGATTGAACTCCTTCTTGATGTTTGTGCTGTAAGATAATTTCTATAGTCTTGAGAAGGGTCATTGACATTCAAATAGTTCTTCAGATGATTGAACTCCTTCTTGATGTTTGTGCTGTAAGATATTTTCTATAGTTTTGAGAAGGGTCACTTACATTCAAATAACTGTTAGGCCACTCCTCCACACCTCTCCAGTCTCAAGTGTTTAGGGTAAATTCACCCTGTGGTTCTAGTCCAAATCAAGCCTGTTCTTCTCTCTAAATAAAAGGAGTGTCCAACCAGGATGTAAGTGTAACCTATAAAAACTAGGCTTACTTACCTCTTTTACAAAGCCAGTATCATTTTATCAAGATGGAATTCAAACATTTTGGTATAATGTGATGGGATAAACAGAAGTTTTTTAATTTTAAAGGAGGTAACCCTTATAACGTAGTATTCGGGTGTTTCTTGAGAGGATCGCTTCGCAGCCTTTTGGCTAAGATCAAAGTGTAGTATCTGTTCTTCGAAACCACCATGGCCCCGAAATTCAGAGAACCACAGCCTTTTGGGGGTCCTTGTGGCATACTCAGGTATCGTCCTGGGAGAAGTTGCACAGGATATCTTGGCCTGCTGGTCGGGAGGCGATCACCATTAGCATGCTCAGGATTCGTCCTGAGAAGCTTTTGGGACCCCCCCCCCTTTATCCCAGTCCTCGTGGCATTTGTCTCGGTGACAGAGATTTGGGATTCTCCCCCCTCAAGTCTCTAGTCACGAGGACATGGGATCCCCCCTCCCCCCTACTGAATTCGGCACTAAATGACCCACCAAGGGTCGATGTGCCATTAAGCAATCAATCAATCAATCAATCGGTGTTTCTTTGTCCTGGTCTTGTCGGGCTTGGGCCTGTTGAGCAGCAGGAGCCACATCGTGTTGAACTCTACACTTGTCTGACTAATGCATTCAGTTGACATGTTGATATGAGCTGCCCCTTTGATTTTTCTCTGCTTCCCACATCATGTTACCTTATGTTAACAACACATATTTTTCAGATGTGCTAAATTCAATGAGCTGGAAAGTATTTCACTTGCCGGGATCTACCGATAGATCGCCCATGGGCTGTTATTTTAGGTGGTCGTTTATTTGAGGGTCAAGTTTTTGTAGATGAAAATTTGAAAGTGTCATAACCTGGACGACAGGAGTTGGCTTGTGCTATTTTTAGAAGCATTTCTTGCTTGTCTAGACAGTTGACCTTGGCACGAACCTCAGTGTCTCAGATTTGCCGCGCTTTTAGGTAAAATCACCAGTCAGAGTCAAATCATGAACAAGACTGGTCGTACCTATTTGGCGTCTCCTAAATCAGTGCCATATCTAAAGATCAGCTAAATCTTCTAAATGCTAACCACACTCTGTTCTATTTTTCCTTCCTATTGTCTCAACTACTAACCAGTACTAAAGCCACTAACTAATGCTAATACTTAAGAAGAAACAGATGAACTGAAAGAACAGGCTGATCACCTGAAAAAAAATGTAGCTTGTCTTTTATATATCTTGTTTGAATTTGTGACTTCCTTCGAAGCCCAAGTCATCATGGAAAGAATCTATGTTTTAGTGCACTTTAGTATAAAAAAACTGGACAACTTGAATACACATATAATAATTAAGACATCAAGTCCGAAATATCTGTCAATTTGTTGTATAAGTATATCAAAGAAATTAATTCACTCAATACTTCTTCACTATTGCTGAATGAGTTTGAAAACAAGTTATATTATTTATTTATTACAAAAATGTAATTATTTTTTGTGTTTGCAGGTACTAAATACAGTCTATATAATATATAGACTGTATTTAGTATATATATATGCTCGGCTCTCGTAGCAACTTAAAAAGAAAACACTGTCCAAAGAAGTATCAAATACGATTAAAATGATTAGTGAAGTGAATAAAAACATGTGAGTTGTAACTTTTATTGTTTTATTATGCTCAATTTAGCAGTTGTGATGGCCTTCGAATAATGGCCCTGGGCTATTATTTGGTCCATTTTTTCCACTCAAATTTAGTTGTTTTTACTTTTTACCACCCTGGGCAATGTTACGGTAGATCCCGGTAGGCTTCCATTTAAGAAAATCTTTCTTTTTTTAATTTAACCCTTTATGGGGCAAGTGACTATATATGATCACCTGAGGATCTGTCAGCCACATGCAAATATTGTAGCCACCATAATCCGCACCAATGTGGTCTGCAAGCTTTGCAAAGTAGACTTGTGCTTGAACAAAGACAGAAACTGTTCTGAATGTTACCGCACCCCATTAAATTAGCCTGTTTTGGCCCGCACAATAAAATGTGTACATCAACCCGGAGATGTTATTTTTTTTGTTAATATCAATTTTTTGTATCTATTCATTATATTGAATGTTATTCTTTAATTCTATGTTTCATTTAAGTTTCTACAAACGGTTGACCGGTCACACGGAAGTCACAACAAAGAAAATGAGTTCAACCAATCAGAGTGGTTTAACGGTGCGCCGTGATTTCAAATCGTCCAGGAATTAAAATCAGGAAGAAAACAGCACAGAGTTAACAAGCTAAGAGCTTCACTCCCACCCGTAAGGGTGGGATGAGAGTGGGTGAAAGAAAACCAGTGTGCCTTGATTTGAACTGCAATCAACTGCTATCATCACCATCAGTCATTCAATAAAGTAACCACTCGTTAAAATTTTTAACAGAATTCAATACCACGATTGATCTGCAAACCAGCCCGGAATCAAAGCTATCAACGGAAATAAAACAAACCCATATTTTCAATTGAAAATAATGAATTTTGTTGTCTTTCTATCCAGTTACGTGTTTTATGTTTTATTTCCCTCCACGGATTCATCTCGCCCGAAAATGTTCAACCAGCATTATTCTACAATAGCAACCAGGATGTACTTTTTGAAAAAGCCATAAAAGCAAAATTATCTATGCTTGATTTATTTTTTTCTAATGGTTTACACAGGGTTACATTTTAATCGCGCACAGAAATAGCTAATTCCTAGCCACTTTTTATAGCCTAAATGAAACGAAACGAAAAGACTCCCCGTTCGTCTGGTGTCACTGATAGCCAACTAGAAATTGTTTAAAATATATGTTTGTTATTCTTTTTATAGATTGGTCAAACTGAAACTTATATAAAAATATTATAACAAGGATAAATAATTAAATATAGTATGATGATGATGAAGAAATATTCACTGTCTGTATTTTTAATATATTTTCATATATTATTTTCTGTTTTGTTGTTCGTATAAATAAGCTGCTATGGTAGGCTTTAAGCATTATAGCTATTTTGATTTTTAGCATTTTATTGACCCAGACGACAACTTATAACAAGTTCTACAATAGTGCAATAATCGAAAAAAATGAAGAAAAATCTGGAGTAAAAAAAAATATGGAGTAAAAAAAAATATTTTTCCACCGATCAAAAGCCTGAATTATAATTAATCGAGTAAAACTGAACATTTGCTGACAAAAAAATTATTTTTCCTGGTTAAAAATTTGTCCTTTAATAAATAAGTATCAAACATTTTATTAAAATCGAATAATATGCTGATTTTTGCCAGATTTTTAAATTTCCCACGTATCGATTTCACGTGTAATCAATGACAAAGAACGTCTTTACTTTGTTTAAACAGTGACAACAGATTAAGCTTTATCGTTTCATTTCGGCTATAAAATGTGGCTAAGAAATAGCTATTTCTGCTATGAAAATTCTGGCGATTATCTTGCGCACAATGAAAATGCCGGATAACGTTTACAAGACTACATCTACTAAAAATAAAATCAAGATTATATTGAATTACATTGAATTGATTGGCCAATTTTCGAAATTGCATGTTACATACAGACAGCCAGACAGCCAGCCAGACAGCCAGCCAGACCAACTTAAAAACTGAAGAAACCTATGTTGACAGTTTTGGTTGGTGTAATAAAACAAAAGATTTGGCCAATTTTCGAAACAAGAGAATAAAACATTTTCAGTGATTTTAACCATTGGCAAGTTTTGGAAAATTGGCCCAATTTTTTGTTTTATTAGAAACTGTCAACCAAAACTGTCAACATAGGTTTCTTCAGTTTTTAAGCTGGTCTGGCTGTCTGTCTGTATGCATATAACATGCATACAGGCTGCACCAATGGAGCTAGAGGGCTGAAAATTTGAACAGGAGAAATCGCCAATGGTTGAAAATCACCGAAAATGTTTCGTTCACCTGTTTCGAAAATTGGCCACGCAATTTTCTTCCCGCTTATCAGCTGTATGTTACTTACGTCAAATGAAACTGTATTTTACTTACATTAAATGGAACGACATAGTTAAAACTTTCAAAGGGACACCTAAAAAGTCACGATGATTGATATTGTTCAGAGTCAACTTATTGAAAATTAACAGTCTCTGCTTGTAAAAATAATGAGTAACAATCTAATATAGTAACACCTCGGTTAGCGCACTAGATACGTCCCCAAAAATACAGCGCAAAATGATAAAACAGGGTCATTATAACATAGCATAAATAGAGATTGTGCCAGCAATCATTTTTAAAATATACCGGGATCTACCATAACATTGCCCAGGGCGGTAAAACCTAAAAACAGCCAAATTTGGGTGGAAAAAATGGACCAAATAATAGCCCAGGGCCATTATTCGAAGGCCATCACAACTGCTAAATTGAGCATAATAAAACAATAAAAGTTATGACTCACATGTTTTTATTCACTTCACTATCAATCGGCAAAGTTTTAATCATATTTGGTACTTCTTTGGACAGTGTTTTCTTTTTAAGTTGCCACGAGAGCCAAACATATATACTAAATACAGTCTATATATTATATAAATTGTATTTAGTACCTGCAAACACAAAAAAATAATTAAATTTTTGTAATAAATAAATAATATAACTTGTTTGTTTTCAAACTCATTCAGCAATAGTGAAGAAGTATTGACCAAATTAATTTCTTTGAAGCAACTTTGACAGATATTTCGGACTTGATGTCTTAATTATTATATGTGTATTCAAGTTGTCCAGTTTTTTAATACTAAAGTGCACTAAAATATAGATGCTTTCAAATTTTCATCTACAAAAACTTGACCCCCAAATAAACGCCCACCTAAAAATAACTGCCCACGGGCCATCTATCAGGTGGGCGATCTTATGGTAGATCCCGATATGTTGTTGTTGAGCTTCAACGAGATGGAATTGATTGGTATTGTTTATCTTATCTGGTAGTTACTTTCTATATATTGCTAAATGATAATTATTGTATGTTTGTATGTCTGTGTGGATGTGTTTATTCTCATACACATGGTACATTAACCAGTAGCGTAGCAAGGGTTCTCAGTGGCCGGGGACAAAGATAATGTTGGTGCTCCCACCCCTAAAATGTTTTGATTATTTAGTTGTGACTTTTCTTCCTATTACGTTTCCTATTCTACATTGTGACTTTTGTTCCGTGATTTTTATTCTGGAGGACAGCACCTTCAGGTACAGTCGCTGCAGCCACGACTGTCACTCCTGTGTGGGTCTCTACATTCATAACACATGCAGTGTTCTACTAACACAGACTGAAGTAAGACTTGCTGATCAATGGTCTTGTGAGACCTGCAGATGTCACCACAAGCTGATTTTATTAGGTTGCATCAAAATTATTTTCGGTTTTTACAGACCTTTACTTCAAAGCTTATTTCATGTACACATCTAAAGACTATCTATGACTATATTATTAATATCATCATTATATATATGGGTCATTCCATATCAAATCACCTAATGGTCCCATGGGCACCATCTTAGATTTTGATGAAATTTCAGTAGGTGATACCTTTTCTAGAGAAAAATTGAAAGTTTCAGATTGATTGAACCACCGGCTCAAAATTGAAATTTGCTTAAATTTACATGTCGTGAGCCGCAAGCATGATTTGACAAATTTGGCACTTCATAACTAAGCTATTTAAACAGATATCTAGCTGAAATTTGTTACACCTGTAGTTTTCACCCAACGAAGCCATTTCTGGCTTCATTTTACCTATATTCTATTATTGGTCCTTCAAAATCAGAATCAGAAAAGTATTTAATGCTTATGTTTCAATCTTTTACACAAGGAAATTCCTCAACTGAATATAATCCAGTGGAATTTTTATTTTAACACCCTTAGTTCAGTTTCTACGGCTGGCCAAACATTTAGTAACTCCCCTAAAAAGCCATTTCTCACATTTTGAAGGACCTATAATTCAAAATCTAAGATGGTGCCCATGGGGACTTAAGAAATATTAGGTGATTTGATATGGAATGACCCATATATATATATATTAATATCATCATTATATATATCATATCATTATCAACTAGCTGGACTTGTGGAAATTCCACAGGTGTTGACAACTAAGATTGTCCATTATCTCATGACTCTACTCTTCTCTCACCCTATGCCTGTATCTTTTCATTCTCTCCCTTATCCCTTCCAGTTTTCGTTGCCGATCCATGATTTTATCTAAATGTTACACAAACTTGGATTAGTTTCAAATGCGAAAATTTCCTTACCCCCTCAGTAAACTACTTAACTTTCTTCTCTGCCCTCTCCTTTCCTACCCACTTATTAAACTACCCAGCATTTTTCTCCCCACTCTCTCTCTTCTTACCCCCTCAGTAAACTATCCAACTTTATTTCCTCCCCTCTCTTCCTACCCTCTTATTAAATTACCTAACTCAGCCCTTTCTCCCCACTTTCTTTCTAAATAAAATAAGGAACAAATTATTTTAATTTTAAATGTATTTATTTATTTATTAGAACTAATAAGCCCATGCGTATTTCTAACATACATTTTTGTAGATATGTAGACTTGTCAGTTTGGTTCAATCGGTAAGAGAGCCAACTACCAATCACTTGGTCGTGATTTCCAATCACTGTAGAGAAATGTTTATTTTATAAATGTATTTATTTATTAGAATGAAATAAGCCCATGTGTAATTTTTGTAAGTTTGAAAGGCTTGTCAGTTTAGTTCAGTTGGTAAGAGAGCTGCCTACTGATCATCTAGTCGTAGGGAAATTTTATATATCATTTTGGTTTAATGTGATGGGACGGACAAACAGTGAAGAGTTTACTCCCCAAAATTTGGTGAGGATGTTCTTGTTCTTGTTCTTGTTGTCAACTCCAGACTTGGACTGGAGTTTGACAATATTTTAAATAAAATAAGGAATGTTTTAATTTATTTAATTTATACAGAATTGATGAAATTTGGGAGTGGATCCAAGGATTTCTTTTCGATTGAGAGGGAAAAATTCCAGGGTCCGTCCAAAAATCTAATAAAAATATATCTCTCAATCAAAAAGGTCCTTAGATCCCCCCCCACCCCAATCATCAATTCTTCCTTAACCCATGGCCAACCATTCGACAAAGTTTCATTGAAATTCATTGAGAACCTTTGGAGATATTATTTGGACAAAAGTGATTTTAGACCAAAGTGATTTAGACAAAACTGATATTTGCTAAAGTGATGTAAACGAAAGTGCTGTACCCCACTCAGACTACACTGTTTTGTCTCAAAACATAAAAAATTCAGCTTGTTCTTTGAGGACTGTTCCTCAGCATCGTCTTTTTCTCCAGCTGAGTTATCTAACATGAAATATATGTTTTGTTCTTATTTTCTTTTGTTTGTGTTTGGTATTAAAATAAAGATATGTTAGTGATCGAATCATAAGCCAATTGGATGAAGTACTTGATATTGACCATAATATTTTCTAATACCCATTCCATATGGCCTTAAAATGTTCCTGTAATTATTCAAATTTCAGCTGTATGGGCTCATTGCACTTGCTAGAATCATAGCCAATTTTAGGTTTTGGCCCGGCCTGTTCCATTTTGAGCTCCAAATCCACACCTGCATGAACTCCACTATCATAAATTTCCCTGAGCCAGGACATTGAAAAACATCAGAGATCAGGTAAAGGAGTTGAGCAGAGAAGAACAACAACACAGGAGAGCAATGATTTGTTGTATAGCCATCTTGATCCGTAGGAGAAAAATCCTGAACTTGGAGAAAAAGGAAGATTCAAAACTTGTTTATAAAAATATGAGGACATATTTTTATTTCATAAGATACATTGTGTCGTGGCGGAGAATGAAGAGTGGGATAGAGAGACAATGAAAGCCGACAGACTGTTCCCAACAGGGGAACTGGCCTGGTGTCTTCCCCCAGCCTAGGCGGTCTGCCTCTCTGCTTGTCTCTGTCTGTTTTCAACTACACTGTCGGTCTTTTTATTGGCTTCGATACGCCCACGTCTGTGTTATTTCAGTTTTCGACACCAGCAGTTTTTGGGGTCTTGTCAACATCCTGTTTTCGCACACCCATGCATATGTATTTTTCATGAGGTCACCAGGGTCACTTCCACTTCTGCCCAGGTGTTAGCCCGGAAATGACCTCCAGTGGCACTATATCACAGCAGATTTACGCCTGATCAACTTAGGTAAATAGCTGAGCAGTCTAATCTTGTGTGGCAGTTCATCTAAGAGAAGACTACTCTGACGGGAAAAAATCTATAGCTTGGCAGTCAGATTATCATTTGTTTCAATTCAATGCTGCATTCCTTATCTGATCAAAAATTTAAAGTTGTCTTCAATATTCAAAGTTTCATTGACAACTCTACTCTATCAAAGCCAGGATCATTTTATCAAGATGGAATTCGAACACTTTGGGATTGTTGGTGTGCTATGATATACTACAATGAGAAGGTCATTTCCAGACTAAACACCTGGGTGGAAGTGGAAGTGACCCGGTCACCTTAGCATATGCGTAGGTGTCCAAAAAAACAGGATGTGGAAACCAGAAACGACACCAGCGTGGGCAATCGAAAACCCCATAAAGCTCAGAGCCAAGATGGAAGCACAGAAGAGAGACAGAAAAACTCAGAGACCCAAGCAGCCAGACAGGCAGACCGCCTAGGGCTGGGAAGGCATAAGACCAAGTTCCCCTGCTGGGAATGGTCTCTCGGCACCCCTATCTCTCTCCCACTCTTCATTCTCCGGCCGACGAAATGTATGCTATGAAATAAAAAATATGTCTCATATTTTTACAAACAACTTTCGAGTCTTCTTTCTTTCCTGGACCCAACAAATCTTCACCCCACTATACAACAGGTGTAAGATTATAGAAAGTCATGGAAAATATTTTGATGATAAATATATGTACTATTCAAATAGTTCTTCAGACAATTGAACTCCATCTTGTTTTTTTCTAGACATAATAAGGAGTAAATGTTGAAATTGTCAGCCCTCTAGCTACATTGGTGAGGCCTGTATGCATGATGCATACATTCATACATAGCCAGCCAGACCAGCTTAAAAAGCGAAGAAACCTATGTCGACAGTTTTGGTTGATGGTTTCTAATATGTTTGAATAGATTTGCATTTATATCTTATACAGTATCGCCCATAACTAAGTACACCCCTACCACTTTTTAATAAAAAGTTAATGTTCTTCTAAACCAAACATAACAGGATCTTATTATTTCTAGTGGAACATTACATAATAAAAACAAATATTATCAGGTATACTGTACTATACATTCAAATGGTTCCTCGGTTGTTTGTGTTGTAAACACAACATTTTTAAAGAGGGTAACCTGGACGCATGATTGTATTCATAAAGAAGTTGCTGTTTCATATTGTAAATCATCATCAGTAGCAGCAGCAGCCATTTTGGGTCTACTGCTGGACAAAGGCCTTTTCCAATTCTTTCCATGACGACAGTGACTGTGCTAATCTTTGCCATGTCTTACCAGCAAACTCCTCTATCTCATCTCTCCATCCTTTGTTTGGCCTTCTCTTACTGTTTTTGCTGTCCCTTGGGCACCATTTGACCAACCTTTTGCACCATCTGTTATCCTCCCTTCTTGCTATATGTCCTGCCCATGGCCATCTTATCACATGGGCATACTGGGCAGTTGCCCGAGACCCCCATGATTTATGGGGGCCCAAAATTCAATTTGAAAAATAAAAATTATGGTTCATCTTATTAAATAGCAGACATAAAGAACCTTCTCTAAACCTATGT
>VCCN01005523.1:775290-788149 GCA_006491835.1 Architeuthis dux
TTTCTTTTTAATATGCAGAAAAAAAACAACTTTTGTGTCAGCTTTTTAAACTCTTTTAATATCTTTAAATATCTATTTTTATACATTCACTAATGTGAACCCTTTTAAAGTCTAGAAATGTGTGTAACCCCCAAAAGCAGAGTGTAAACACTGACCGTTTGTTGTATGAAAAGCAAACGGTGTCCCCTTTTCTTTTTCTTTTTTTTTTCGTTTTCGAAATTTTACCCTATTTTCCAGTTTTGTTGCTAAGGCCAGAATATTGAGAAACCTTTTTTCTCTTTATATTTGTACTAAAACTTTCGTAGTAACTTTTCTTGTTCGAATTTGTTGACTGTTGTGTTGTGAATGGAATTGAATGCCAGTGCTCAATCTGAGTCACCATTTCTCTCTAGATAAATATTGTGCTATTTGGTTTAAACGTAATGTTATTTTATTAATATTGTGCTTCTTAGTAATGTTATTGTGTTATAATATTGTGCTACTTTGTTTATGTTTAATTAGTGTCAGTAATGCTCGAGGGGTTAATTACAGAGTTTAAGCCATTCAAATTTATTAACAAAAACATCTAATAGGGAAGTGAATTAAAGTTATGATAAACCATAATTTTAATACATTTTCCTTCGTGTTAGGTCTTTGTTAATAAACTTGAAAGGCCCGTGTACTTAACCTTTCGAACGTTAGTAAAAAGAAAAACGTTTGAATGAAAAAGCAGTCCTTGGATTCGTCACTCTATCAGTCAAGATGATAGATCTAAGATAAAAACTGATTATTTGGGTCCACTTCTCTTTAACGTCTCTTGTACACCAGAGGGATAAAACAAAAGTTTTCTTTTTTTTAAATTTTTTTATCTTGGTTCGTTCAATTAAACTTTGGTCGAGATCGGTGCCTGCTACTTAGGAGAGAAGTGTCTGCTACGGCCTTTTCTTTATTGTTTATCAGAACTTGTAGGATTTGCTTTCTCATGCTTTTTAGTTGAAGTGACTTTTTGTAATCTTTTGTTATTCATGCTAAAACTCGAATGTCACCCCCTCCCCACTATGACTAATTATTTTTTATTGCTTTTTTTTTGTTTTTTTTTTTGCGTAAATTTGAATTATCAACTACCCCCCCCCCGAAAGTTCCCATTACATTTTCTGATATTTAGTTGTCGAGATTTTTACTCTTTGACAGAATTATCGTTTTTATTCGTGCCAAATGAACCTTAAGTGTTAATGAACCTAGTTGTCTTCTTTTTCTTTTCTTTCTTTTTCTTTTTCTTTTTTTTTCCTTAAACAAATTGCAATGATTTTTTTTGAATCTTCATTTCCCACTCACACACCCTATTTCCTCATAATATCGATGTTTCGTTGCTAAGATTTTTTTGTTTTTTTTCTTACAGTTTCTCTCTCCCCATCTTATATTTTTGTTTTTTGTGTAGTTAATTGCCATGTTCTATTTATATACTTGCCAAGCTCATTATTTTTCAAGTCTACCCCTAAAGGATAGAGGAAACCCTGCCTGTTTTTAGTAGCTGTTTCCTGTTGTAGATAACAAAAACACAATATACCTACGACGAAATATTCCACCACCCTTTAATTCCTTACAGATAATGATCTAAAAGTATAATTTAATTACTGTTTTAATCTTGTCGAAGATGTGATAGGTTTTCTTTCTTTTTCATTCTCACTTAAAAGGTTTTTTCTCTAATTCCTCATTGTGATGGCTCAGTTTGATTACAAACAACACTGACTGCTTTTTCTCCTCCTCCTCCTTTGTTGTGCCTTTCTCCTCCTACCCACGCTAACGTTGTTCAGTGTTTAGAATCCGTCTTATCACCCCCCCACCACCACCAACGGAAGTATGAGTCTGTATTATGAGTTCTTGTTTTTTTTTTTGTGTGTGTGTGTGTGTGTCTCCCCATGAATACTTTGTTGTGTGTAGTCCACCAATAAAAAGTGAGTAACCAATGGGCCTGTAAGGACAACATGTTAGGAAAGCATCCTACAACTTGCTGGTCGGATTCCTTTCTCTTTGAGGACCTCATTTCATACAAAGGCCTCTTGTGTATCCCAACGGTTTGCTTTGGCCTATGACTAAGAATTATTACTCTGCCGATGACACAATGTTGTGATCAAACGGTGTCAGAAACAAACCAGAACCTGATGCAAACGATCTTTCTTGGTTTTCTTTTATAAGTAGAGGAGTTTTTTTTTGTTTTGTTTTGTTTTTTTTTTTTATTAGGAAATCTGTCATCTGATTTCTTTTGTTTTCCATTACAATTTATGGAAATGTTTCTTTCAAACTACATTTCATCACTTTTCCGTATTCAAAGTGTCAGTGACAAGTGTCAAACAAAATAAATATCATTTATATCGGATCTTTTTAGCTGAGGGATTATCATACATATATTTGATTGGACTATTGTTCTCTGCTTGGTGGTTTATGTTCACGTTTCGGCCGTTGTACCCTACGGCCTTCTTCGGGTGTCTGTCGCGTCCGTATAAACAACTAAGATGCAGGACAGTAATCCGAATAGATCTATGTATAAAAAATAAATATGATCACTTGTGATTTTTTTTACCTTTTCTTTTACTTCCATCTATTATATCCTTCGTAATAGAGGCAGGTTTTTAGCAATTCTTTCCTGAAATTTACAAGTTTCTTAGTACCAAAACTAAGTTTTTGTTTTTTGTACTAAAAAACTTGTAAATTTCAGGAAAGAATTGGCCAAAAACCTATTTTTAGAAAATAAAGCCACCAATAATTAATAATGTTACTATTACAGCTTATTTTAGTGGGCAGTTGTTTATCTAGCAAAGAAAATGGCAACTTAGAATTTTCTGAATGATTTTCAATAGTCTCTGTAATTTTTACCAGCAAAAAAAACTATTAAATCACAAAGATTTAATCAATTTTCATGAAATTTATATCATTAAAAAGAGAATTGTAGAAAAATCTGATAAAAATTCTTCTCAAACTTCCATTTATCTAGGAACGGAGTTAATTGCCTTTGAAATTTGTTTACATTTGAAAACGAAACGAAACAGCTATTATTACGCCATATTGATGTGTCAACAGGTAAATACAAACTGTGACAGCTGAAGATGGCATTTCCCTGTTCGATTGTATGGATGACTAAAGACGACAAAATCCGGAAGTGTTATGTTTTAATTGACCGTATGAGCTGTCACCACCAAGCTCGTATGCTTAAAATAATAGTTAGAAAAGCCACCTATTTTTCGAAAATGGACGATGTTTTATGTTTGCAGATGTTCTAATTATATTATTTATTGCCTAAAGGGGCTTCCATATATAGTAATAATATATATGTAATTTAAAAAAATATATCCGGCTACTATTGGTTGATTTATATATTTCTAGATTACTTAAAATACTGTTATCTAAGAACAACATTTCAGGTGCTTCAGATGAGCATATTTTGAAGATTTAAAAAAAAAAATTTTTTTGTAATATTTCATGTGAATATTTTTCGATTTTACTTGCTGTAAATCTACAACACATTTTAACAAATAAAACTAAAAAGTTGCTTAACAAAGTACTTTAGTTTATATTGCAATTTTAAATGTTTCAGATTCACAGCATTAATTGACCCTCATTGAATTGATTTTAGAAAAAAAATTTAATTGATTTAAATCCTTCAGGGATTTGTTTTCAATTTAAAAATCTCCCGTTTCAGTTTGATATTGAGATTTAAAAAAAATAAATTGACTTCTTTAAAAAATAAAAAAAAAAATATATATATTTCCACTAATTCTTTTACAAAGTAACCTTTTCACAAATACTGAAAGTTTCATCAAATTTCATTAATTAGTTGAATTTTAGTAGATTTTAAAATTCCAGTGTATATTTGGCACTGAAAAGTTTCCAATTGATTTTCTGTTCTTTTTTTTTTTTTTACAAATGTAAACACATTTTTAAAAAAACCCGAAATAACTCTAGAATATAATGAATGAAAATTTTGTATCAGACCTCTCCAATTTTCTTTTTAATGCTATAAATATTATGAAAATTAATTCAGTCATTATATAATGTCAATGGGTGTCAATTTTGCAACAATCCCATGGTTATTGCTGGGTTTTTTTATAAGTGATCTCTTGTCCATATATTCTTGTCTGTACATGAATGGGCTGTTATTTTACAATATTTACTTCATGGAAGTGCTTTTTATAAGCCTATAAATGACACTGGATTTTTGAAAGTAATTAAGCCCTGATATGTTACAAAGGACTAAAGTAATATACTCTTCCTTTATTTTCTTGTTGGGTCTTGCTCTGTTGAATTTTATAAAGAGGTGATTATGAGCACTTTGCTCTGCCTGAGGATATGCAAAGTGTTATAAAGGCAATAAACCATGAAAAATTGCAAGCTTTATTGTCAATGACATTAAAATGCTAATAAGTTGTTAGAGAATACAAGTTCTTACAAGCTTTGGCTTTGCTATACTTCTAAAGAATAGACACACCTGGCTGCTGCAGGGTCAAACTCTACTTCTATTCCAACTGAAGATGATTACTGCAACTTTTGTATTGTGTGTGTATATATATAAATAAAAAAATATTTTTTAAGTATAAATGTATTTATTAGAATGAAATAAGCCCTTGCATATCTGTAAGATAAATTTTGTGGATTTAGCTCAGTTGGTAAGACACCAGCCTATCAATCAGTTGGTCGTGTTTTCAAATCACGGTACAGGAAAATAAATTTTGTTAGGATTGTTCTTGTTATGGTATAAAAACAAAGTATCACAGATACGTCCCCCCCCATAAAAGCTTAAAACTGCAGATGACAGCAATTTTAGCCATTGCAGTTCTATGGCTCAATTGTGAATGACGAACATTTCTATCGTGTTATTATTAGCTTGCTAAAGAGAACACAGTGTATACGTCATGTTTGTTTCAAGTTCTCCAGACAGTGAAGGCGAGATGGAGAAGATAAAAGAGCAGACACTTGGCTGGGTTGAGCTAATGACTTAGTGAAGGAAACCGTAATGGATGACATTTGTTTCTTTCTCTACTTTTTCATAATCAGTGATAGGTAAAGGAGACGTATGTACAATAGAGGTTTAGGTAAATATGTATTCGTCCTGGTATCTTATGTTGTGCAGTGTGAATATTTCACTTCTCCTTAGAATGCTTTGTCCACTCAGATGGTGTAATGGTTAGCACGTCTGCCTCACACGCAGAAGGTCCCGGGTTTGATTCCCAGTATGAGCGAAGAGTGGAAAATTCTTCATTAGGACAAATTCTCTGTGCACTCAGCAGCTAATGAGATTAGGGTTGAGGTATCCCGCCAAGGGGGTGGTCATAAAGACTTGTAGGAATAAAGTCCTGGTCTCGACCAGACTTGAAACTTTCACTAAGAACAGAAACAAAAACCGGGTCTTCGCCACCGAGTGTATACTCCGTTGGGAGTATGTCTCTTAAGAAACGGACGTTTTACTTGTAATGATTGACTTACGCCCAGATTGGGTTACATCCATACTGTGTGTGTGTGTGTGTGTGTGTGTGTGTACATGCATCTTCAAATGTTTTTTTTTCCCTGGTACCTAAAGTATAACAGATTTTACAAGTATAAAACTTCACTATGCTCTAGTTTAAAATCTTTCTTTTCTTGTAAGCACTTTCTCTGGGTTACCTGAAAAATTATATAGTAGTTTTTAGTTACATTAAAAATATTTAATCTATATAAATTTAAATATTATTGTTTGTAATTACTGTTCTCATTTTGTAATTTCAAGATCATCTTTACTTACACTATTTAATCTAATATTCTTTTTAACTTTAATATGTTATCAACTGTCATTAAAATCTTATTAGTTAATTGTGGTTACCACATTTAAAATCCATATTGCAGCCAACTGCTCATATGAAATGTAAGCTAAACCTCTTATCAAATTCGTGTGGACATTTCCGATATCTCTGCAAAAACAAAGGCTGAGTTTATTTTATTATTAATATATAAAGTCTTTGTGCGGTATTTTTAGACTATAATGTGACCGTGTTGTCAGAGTTCTGTGAATGGAGACTTTTCTTTGCAAGTGCTGCTGTTCAGTGGGTTAATTGAAAAGCTCCACCTGCTCGAACGACAGCTGGTCCCCGTGCTTTGCTTCTGTTGTGGGCCTTTTCCTTCCTTGTCTCTCTCAATCACCCTCCCAACAATAGTCAGTCTATTCTACTGATTCTGACCGCTTCCTTCTCTTCTCTCTTTTCCCCCACCTGTCGTTGATACAAGACAGGTGAATACCTCTAGAGCAGGTGTATGCTAAATACGTAGCCATAAAGTAAAATTTATTTTTATTTTTTATCTTATGCTTATTTCCTTTGTTTTAAAGACATTTTTCTTGAACCAACTTTTTTCAACTTATCCTTTCTATTCATTGATAAGATCAAATCAGCTTTACTGAGAATTGATGCATTGAAATGCATGAAACTTTAATTCAGATCCCCAAGAAATTAATCAATTCAAATTTTATAACAGTATTACAAATACTAGCATAGTACCCGTCAAAAATAATGGGATTGTTTATTGCAAATATAAATTTTGGTATAAATGTATTGCAAACAAAAGAAATGTATACCTCCAAAGAATTTTCTTTTTTCATCTTCTACAACTCTTGTTTTCTATTGATTTTAAAACAATAAGGCAACAGAATTGGGTAAAAACTTATTTTTTTAGTATGAGAAAAGCATCAGTTTTATACAGGAAAAATCAGAGATGCCTATATTTTCTTTCTATCCTACTATAAAGACTGGTGATCTAGATGTGAACACACAGGCATCAGTTGCTTTACCCCTGTCCTTTCTGTTTGCTTTAGTGTGACATAAATTAACTAACAAAGTGTCATTGGATTTTATAAGATAATGTATTGCCATAAAAATCTCTTTACAAATCTTTTCTTGAGAGATTAGAAATAGTTGTGACAGTAACAGCCAAAAAAACCTGAGAAGGGATGAGGTAGAGAGTCCTGCTTGGTAGGTTAGATTGTTGTGTATCTGTGACTGACACCAATGGTCAGTGTTAAAGTCCAGGTAAGACTTTAAGATTGGCGCAACACATTCTTCCTACCCACATTTGTGCTAAACTTAGTTCAACCTTTCTCAATGTTTTCTGTTAATGGCTTGACTTGCCAAGCTTGTCCAATCAAATCTTTTTTCCCTCTGCGGGACGGATCGTGTATTAATGAGTGGATGGTGGGACAGATAAATGCCATAAAAAGCTCTGCAACATGGGAATTATCTATTTTAAATACATCTAGTTATATTTTTGCCTGAAATCAATGAATAATGCATGCTAGAAAATCTTCGACACAAACAATCTTTTAAACATAAAAAGTAAGCATGCATCCCAATATTTGCTCTCGGGCTGGTCGGAATCCCTTTGTGGGTCAGATCTGACCCATGGGCTGTTTGTCGCCTACCCCTGCTCAATTGAAATGAGTTCAAAAACCTTACTATCTTGATTCTGTTAAGATACAGGGTGTCCCTAAAGTCTGGACACATAGGAAATATCACTCTTTATAACTAACTATATTTCTTTGCCCCACAGATTAAGTATGGGTTTGTCAAAAGAAGAAAAAATTGAACTGATACTTGACTTCTTTTTCTGGGGTATGCTAAAGGAGAAGACGTACTCAATGAAAATTAAAGATACGAGACACCCGAGGGAATGCATCATAAATGAATGTGTTCAAATTGACGGAAATGTGGAGTTAATGCATCGGATTCATGTGAATCTCGCAAAGCGCATTACTTTAATGACAGTATATTTATTGATTACTGATTACTTAATTCTCTTGATTCAAGTCTCTTTCCTGCTTCTTCCAAGAGTACCTTATACTCTTGGCCTTGTGCCAAACTAAGATTAGTAAATAACTGTTCCCTTTCTACCTCCTTCAGGAGAGGAAGGAAATAAAACAATTCCTTTGTAAACTAGTACAGCAAAAACTGTAATATTATATTCTTTGTATGTAATATTCAGTCCTTTGGGTTCTGGGCAATTCTCCAGTGTGCTTGGGTAGCAGCACATAAACTGTTTTTGTTAAAAATGCCAGAGATTTTCCTGTTGAGAAACAAATATTTCTCATTTCCTCTCACCTGACATCGATACCTTCAACCAATTTGCTGAAACTCATTAGACTTAATCTCGTTTACTACTTGAGGCCGTAACTTATTGCCAATTAGAGCCACTTGTAAAGTTAATTATTGTTTTATCATTGCTAATTGTGGACATGCGGTGTCTTCAATTCAATGACCATGTTTACCTAATAATCCTCTGATCAATCTAAAGATTATACTTACCTGATCTTTACTAATGAACATTTCAATAAATTGCTTTTCTTGATGACCAGGTGATTGATTTTCTTGTGTTATTTTGCTCTTGCAATGAAATGAGATTATTAATCAATGAACAAATTAATCTGCAGAAATGACAGCTTGAGCCAAGGTCTTGAAAGGTTTTAACGTTTGGTTTGCTCTTTGTGAAAGGTGAAACAGATTTAAATGATCAGTCATCATTAGTGTTAGGTTTTTGTCTATGTCTCTGTGTGTGTAATAATACAAATTGTTCAAGAGGACCTTTCATAGTTTTATCGCTTATTTTCAGACAATGACATCTTTTTGGTTCAGAGAGATTTTCGAAGGATTGAACATCTTGTTTATGTTAACACATGTTTTGGCTGAACGCTTCTACAGCCTTCTTGAGGTGTACTATCCGAATGTGATGGTTGTAAACAGAACTTCTTTTCTCCAATAGCAGCAATACTTATAATGTGGGATCTTTGACTGTTAATGACCCTTCTCAAAACAAGACAGTATCTTTTTTTGTTGTAGACTCCTTGTAAATCTTAGTGAAAGTGCTAAACTTTATTGCTTTAAAGATCCCATGAAGTGTCTAAAACAATGTTTCTTCACTTCTTGGTAGGATAGGTCGATGTAGGGCATACAACTGCTTCACCTTTGATCAAAAGATTCTTTCTTACCAATGGTCAGTCTTTAAGATCTATTAAAAACCAGTGGGTTTTCTCATTAATCATCTCCTCGACCTTATTTGCCTTGATTATTAATCTATAACATCCATCAGCTGTCAAGGTGTTCCTCTTTGTATACTGATAAGAATAATAATTTCCGACACTAAGTCTTTAAACAACGTTAATAAAACTGAGCGAAAACAGACCAATTTATATGAACAGCCGGAATATATGGGATGAACCTTTGTTCGTGGATCTCCTTTCCGTTAAAAAATTATATTTTTTAAAATACTAGGCTTGGTTATTAAAACAACGGGAAATGAGACCAGTGTTTAGATAGTGTTCCTGTTTATCACTTTTTTTTTCTTTTCTTTTTTTTTTTTTTTTTTTTTTTTTTTTTTTGCCGCTCGTGTTTTTCAGTGCTGTCTTAATCTGGATGTCATCAACTTTTAAGATGTCTCCTTTGTTTCTTTTAGCCTGCTGGCTTTTGAATTTCTGAAAATTAATGTATGTGGAACAACCGACCAAAACCCCTCACTAAACAAAGAAGGTCCAATTCCTTCCCCCCCCCTTCCAACTCCCTTTCGGACGCCTACCCCCCGCTACCACAACTGAAACATTGCTATGACGACCCCTCCCACCCGTCTTTATTTAAAAAAAAAAAAAAAGAAAAAAAAGGGCAGCATCATAATCACTAACAGAGGCAGCAAGCCAGTCAGGGTACGGCACGTGCCACTTGACGACAACGGGCCATCATGTCCTCGGATTGTCAATACGTACTGGCTTGAGACATTAAACTTATTCAACAGACCTTTTTCTGTGTCTCTCATCACCCCTCCCTTTCTCGGACCTCTAAGTCTGCCTCTCTCTCGTCTCTTTCTCCGCATCCCCACGCGCCGTCTGCTCCGTCCGTGACTAGGGGGATAATAGGGCCATATGCTTCCACTACCGCACCTGCCGACAAAGCCCCTTTCTACCCTAGAAAATTTCCTTTATTTCTCATAGACTTGATTTGGTGATTAAAAATGAATACAAAGAACCAGTTCTCGCGACTTTCTATACGCACCATGACTTGTAGCTCCTGATGTTTTTTTTAATTTTTTTTTCCTTAAGAATATTGTAAATCAACAGACCTTTTAATAACAGGTCCTATATTTTTGCAACAGATTGTCAATTACAAATATTTGCTTTTTTAATGTGATGGTATTTAAAAAAATAAATAGCTATATCAATACAAATGGCATTAAAGTGACTCTACTAAAACGTTAAATCGTAACTAAGTTTAAGAACATTTGTGAAGGTTTCTTTTTCTTTTTTTTCGCTTCATTTATTTTAGCTTTTAGATATAAAGAAAATAAGAAATAATGTGACTGAACAGTCATGATACACACACAACGTTATCACTTGATTAAAATTCAGTTTTTAAAAACCTATTTTCCCTTTTAATAAATCTCAAGACGATCACTATTTTCTTCAATAATGATTAACAGTTTTCAAACAAATGAGTGGTCGCGCGTGATTAGTACCCAACGGACCGTTTTTTAAAGTTGATATTTTTGTTATTTTTCGAGCTCCAATTCTGTTTTTGGGTTTTTTTGTTTTGTTTTTTTTAAATTTTTTTTTTTTTAAATTTGTTAAGCTTGCACTCTATGAATCATAATGCAGAGTGTTCAAGCTTCAAAATAATAATATAAACTGAGCATTGTATCTCTAAAAATAACGAAAATATCAACTTTAAAAATGGTGCGTTTGGGCACTTATCATATCAAATCTTTTTATTTATTTTTATTTTGCTTGAATGCTCCATATATTTTTCGAGCTATCAAGAAAAACCTCTCCCCTCTTTTGTGTTTCCTTTTCTTTTTATTGGTAAACGTGCGCCTAACACCTGTCATATTTCGAGTTTCTTTTGACTGGAGGATCATTTGTTACTGACCACCACCCTGTCACGGGTGAGCAGGAGTGTGTCTACCCCAGGCCGGGCGCGTGCCCGCCTACCTTGCCAACAAGATCTACTATTGTCATTGAAATACATGTTTTCTTTTGTTATACAAAATTATTATCGGGTTGAATACCCTTTTGGGTTATTAATCAGTGTCATGATCTTAGTTTATATGAAGTGACGATCTGTTGCTAGCAGCCTTTCCTTTGTTCTTTCTGCTTAGAAAACTGAAGAAATATATCTTGATAAGACATTTTTAACTCTTTCTTTACTTTACTTTTATGCAAATATCTTCTTCAGAAATTTATTTTATTAAAACGGGCCTAGCTAAGCGTATGTGTGTCGCACACACGCACTCTTAAGATTTTCAAGAAAACTGCAGACTTATAAGGCAGTGTTGGCTTGTATCGTGCTGCATATGTGCTGCACATTAACAACCAACCAACCCAGTTGCTTTCAAAACCTTTTTGTTTAATAATTCCAACACTCAGTGGGTGTGCCTTTTTCGGTGAAATAACTATTCAAAAGACGTTTCTTATTTAGATTAAAAGCAAATACGTTCCTGTTTGACAACCTCTAAAGATGCAACAATGAACCCATATTTCTGTTACTCCAGATAAATGTTTGGGTTTTTTAATTTTCTTTTAAAAATGTTTTATTATACACCTAATGGTTCTTCGGACGATTGAACTCCTTGTTATTTGTTGTAAACACGTTTCGGCCGATCCATTCTTCGGCCTTGTTCAGGTGTAAAATCCAAGTGTGATGGGTTAAACAGAAGTTATGTTTAAAGGAGATGTAGCCCTTTTAGCGCATGGCTATTTCTGTGTCTTTGTCTTGAAGAATGGGTCGGCCGAAACGTCGTGTTTACAAGTACAACACAAATAACAAGGAGTTCAATCGCCCGAAGAACCATTTGAATATTAATGACCCTTCTCAAGACTATAGAAAATACCTAATGTTTGGTTTGTTAAGGTACATTTCTTCCTTGAAAAGAACAACTTCATATGAAAATAAAACTTAGGTTAATAAGTTCATTTCATTGACTCTATCAGCTGGCCCCAAATCTTTCTGCACGGATTAGGCGCTCTAAATTCTGTCTCTCTCTCTGTCTTTCTCTTTTCTCTCCCCTACCTACACGTGTCTCTCTCTTTGTAGTATCCTTTGTGTTACTCATTCTTTGTGTTACCCAATTGTTTTAAAAACTCCTTGAGTTTGTTTGACTCAAGGTGAATCTGATTATCTATGAACAACATCCTCTAACGATACTTTCTTAGTTTTTTAGTTATGAATTTCCGGTCCCCACGTACTTGTTTCTAATTAAAGCAGTTTCCTTGGTTCCTCTGTCAGCTGTCTATCACTTGTGCAGTACTTGTTCAATGAATTGTTTGCAACAAAAAATGTACTGTTCTTCCTGTCTAGGTGTTGTATCCATTACATGGGTTGTTACGTATCTGCCAACCAAGTTGGAAGTGGTATTCGTATTTACTAATGTACTAAGTACAGGAATACCTTGAAAGGTGCAGTTTTGATTACTGCTGGTTTTGATGTAGTACGGTTATGGCATTGCTGTATGAATTAATGTAACTAATCATGAGCTGAAAGAAAACCCACATTAAATTATAACACCTTGAACAGTGCGGAAGATTTTCGAACGAATGAACCGCATTAATCAAGGCATATATGTATTCATTCAATAGCTCCAAAAGTTCTCAATGAATTTATGGAAGGGTTGGGGCTAAGGAAATATTTATTAATTTTTGGAGCGGATCCAGGAATTCTTTTTTGATCGAGAGATATTTTTGCATATATTTTGGCAGATGTATATGTATTCACTCATGTTTGTCTTTATCCACACAATATCTCCAAACGTTTTCAATGAAAGGAGTAAGGTGGGCAATTATAAGGAAGAATTGATTATATTTTGGGACGGATATACAATTTTAATGGTT
>VCCN01005523.1:790906-804355 GCA_006491835.1 Architeuthis dux
AGTTGTGAGTTCAAATCACGGTAGGGGAATATGAATTTTACATTTCGGTTTACTCCCCTAATTATGGTGAGGATTGTTCTCGTTTTTCTTGTTGTTTTTAGTTACGGTATGAAAATAAAGTCAATTCCTAACTTTGACAAAATACACTTTTGTGAGGATGGTGGAGTGGGGGAAATCTCTAATCCACTGTTGTTAGGGATAGTGAGCCATGTTCAAGTTATATAGCTAAGAAGTGGGGATGAGTTGTTGAGATTATCAACAGTCCCAAATTCCTCTGTAAAAGTAGTTATTCATTCTTGCTTCCCCACTGGGGCGGAATGTGACACAAGGTAGAGTTTCAAGTGGAAACCCTCATACGTAAGTGTGGATGGGTCCAAAAATTGTTCAGTTCCGTTGGCATTTCCCTCTATAGGAGGGCTCCGGTATCAGGCAATCAACCTGACCCTACCCTTTGAAGTGCAATGGGAAGGTGCAGCCTGGAGAGAAAGATCGCTTATTGTGATCACTTTAAATAAAGTATTTGGAACCCGGCTGATTTTGATAACAATAACCATTTGATAACACTATCTCTGATTATAATAAACGGCTTCCTCTGTACTAAAACTACCTTGGCAGTAAACTTATTGTCAATCCACTAATATATACTCTCATTTTATCATGTCTAGTTGATGAAATTAGCAAGTCTTTTTAAAATTTATGAAACTTGCTTTGTGTATTGTCCAATTATCTTTTGGTGCTACAGTTGATTCAGTTTCCCAGATTCTGTCTCTAAAAATTCCCAAGATTGAACCAAGACCATCTGGTTTTTGCTATCTTTTTATTTGCTATCAGGTTACTATTCTTTCTTGAACGTACAAGCTCTGGAACAACAACTCTAAAATGAAGGCACAGGATTTTTCTTTTCAAACTTTTCCCTCTTATTTATTTATTTATTTTTTTTATACTGGTTAAAGACAGATGCTATGTGCAACAGGAGTGTTCGAAGTGCATCCACTCAGCTCCTTCAAAGTATTGATAAAATAAACTAGGACACTGATAAAATCCCCCGACCGTGCCATCCAGAAAGTTATTGCCTTTCTTCTTTGTCTCTTCTATTGGTTCATAAATCCTGTTCATATTTATTGTTGAATATTCATAATCCTATTAAAGCCTTTTACTACCTGCTTCACATAGATCTTTCATATGAGGCCTCTTTAAGATGTCTTTGGATTTTTTAAGGATTCCTTTCACAACAAGAATAACGTGATCTTGTTTATATATAATAAACAAGATCACTTTACTCTTGTTGTGAAGAAATATCAGATTTTACAAATCTCTCTTAGATTAGGCTGTATTTTCTCTTTTCTTTGGATAGCTAAACATCTGTTAATATAGATGTTATATTGAATGTAATGTGCAACCAGCTATACTTCAAAATTAAAATTAAACTGGTGTTTTTATAGATCGTTCATAAAAGGATTTAACCTTTTAGCACTGTAGGCGTTCGTTTACTAGCAAAAAGTCCATCAATAGTGTTTTGAATTTCTCGGTTGTGTTAACATATCAATTTCAGTCAAACAAGTTATAGTCTTTCAAAGTTACTAAGTGCACAAAATCTTGGTGCCCTTGAAAAAGAATGCAGAGTGCTAAAGTTTAATACTTTAAGTTTTCGGACTGTTTTAGATTTTAAATTAATGTTATACCAATGTTGGCTTCAAAATGCATAGATCAGTACATGCATGCAGTAACACTTGAATTGCTAGTAAAATAGAAAGTCTGTTCTCTTCATAGTTTAAAAACTCTATTACATGCCTGACTGCTGCAGGGTCAAACTCCACTCCAACTTCTATTCCAACTGAAGATGATTACTGGAACTTTTGTATTGTATATATAATAAATAAAAAAATTATAAAAATATTTTTAGTATAAATGTATTTATTTATTAGAATGAAATAAGCCCTTGATAAACTTCATAGATATGTATGACTTGTCAGTTTGGCTCAGTTGGTAAGAGAGCCGGCTACAAATCATGGTAGGAAAATTTATTTATTAGTATACGTATTTGTAACAAATTTTGTATTCAAATGGATCTTCGGACGATTGAACTCCTTGTTATTTGTGTTGTAAACACAGAAATACCCGGGCCATGTGCTATAAGGGTTACCCCCTTTAAACATAACTTCTGCTTAACTTGGATTTTACACCTAAAGAAGGCCGAAGAATGGATCGGCCAAAATGTTGTTTACAACACAAATAACAAGGAGTTCAATTGTCCAAAGAACCATTTGAATATTAATGACCCTTCTCAAAACTATAGAAAATAAATTTTGTAGATATGTAAGACTTGTCAATTTAGCTCGGTCGGTAACCAGCCTACCAATCAGTTGGTCATGATTTCAAATCATGATACGGGAATGTTGGTGGTGGTGGTGTTTTTTTTTGTTTTTTTTCTTTCTTTTTTTTACTCCCCTAAATTTGGTGAGGATTGTTCTTTTTACAGTAGAAAAACAAAGTTGTTCCTGGCAACAACTTGTGGGATTTTAGTGCCACTGTCTTATTCATCTGAAATCAAACAGAACCGATTTTCTCCACTCCCGCTCAACTGTTTTGTAACACCTGTCTCCTCTCCAAAGACAAATACCTCCATACAAATCTTTACATCCTTTTCTGACTCCTTGGTTGTGGTTCTACTCCTTGTGAATGTATGAATTGAAATAACCCAAAACAACAGCCCTTCTACTGTGATTGTTTTTACCTCCAAGCTGTTGCATGTGGTGTGATTGAGGGTCGTCTCTCTCTCCTTTTTATTTGATTAATTCATGCAAGACAACTTAAAACTTTCTTGTTTTTATTTATTTTATTTTTCCATGTTCACAACATCTGCTTTCTGGTTTGCATACCGATACATACAGCTCTTGTACTGCTTTTGAAAACAAGAGTTTTGTTTCTGTTTCCATCAAAAGCTCGACTTAAATAGGCTACTGCTGCCCACCTCCTCCTTATGCTGCCAACATTTCTTTATTCTCTTTCCTTGGTTGGCAGGCAGGCAAGGCACTTGAGATGGTTTTTTGTTGTTAGATTTCCAACAGTAATTTGATTTTAATATTTTAAACTTCTTGTAATCTTAGATTCTATTGGGATTCTCTATACGAGAATATAATTTTAATGTTTTTATAGTTGTTTGCCTCTTTTATGAATAACTTCTAAAGAATGTATCATTTTAATTTAGTAGTTTTTTATTTTTTTATTTGGGGGGGGGGTGCTTTTAACAGCAAATTTTTTTATTTAAAAAAAAAAATTTTTTTTATATATAATACAACACTCTTCACTGATAAAACTAAATTCCATTCCTCAAAAATGAAGACCTAAACACTTTCAAATGATGCTAAGTTTTCCATCTAGATAATTTAGGTTAAGTAAAGATAGTTTGAATTAGTACAACTGGTTAGTATCTGGCTACAGTCTTTGTGAGTGTTGCAGTCATTGCAACAAGCTAATTGGAATCTCCTATAAAGTTGAATTCACTTGGTTATGTTCCAAGCTAGGGATTCAGGTTTCTCTTCTTTTTTTTTTTTTTTTTTTTTTTTTTTTTTTTTTTTTTCTCCTCTCTGTCTTTGTCTCTGTCTTTGTCTCTCTGTCTCTGTCTCTCCACAACCAAGATGAGTGCTCCGTCTTCAATTCTCTTCCTGAAAAGAAATATGATTTTAATAATGGTAAACTGATAAATAAATGACTTATATTACTCTCTGCTGTTTTTACTTGGCTGCTGGTCTCAACTCTATTATGACTGCCTCAGGTTGAGTGTCATCTTTATCCTTACATAAGTAACAACAAAGAATGAGATATATTTCCTGTTTTTCTTTCCTTAAACACATTTTACATTGTTTGTTTTTGCCAATGCACAGGCTAGGGATTGTTGTAACTTTCTAATTCTTTTATAAAGAACAGAATGTTTTAAGTTGTCGGCCACTTTTTAATTCCCATCGCTTCTCTAGAAGAGGAAGGTGAAAACAGGTTATTGTAAACCTTATTCACTAGCTGACCTAGTAGGGATTTTATGGCTGACAATTGAGCTGCTTTACCTTTTACTAGTGTCGACTACCTTCACATGGAATGTTGTCCAGCATGTGGCGGCCCTTTTTATCTTAATTTTATGAGGTTGTTACACATGAAATGTTTTCTTAGTAGTAAGATGAAGGATGATGTAAACAACAAAAACGGTAAATATTCACTCAAAATAAGACCCATTTTAAGCAATAACCTCTTTAAAACTATTCTCTAATGATAATATGCCATCTCTATATATTATTTTAAGGGTTTAGTGGTCACAAATTCAGTATTATGGCTTTTCTATTATTGAACCTTATTACGGATTTGGAGTTCAACATGCTTGAAAAATATAGAGGATACTTCATATCCCAATTCTCTAAGCCCAGACACAGTCAGCTGAGAGGTTTGGGCCCTTGCACTGTCATAGAGCATTTCATTCAGTTCATGTGGGGGACCCCCCTCCCCCTTTTTTTTTAAATTTATTTTTTAATTTTTTTTATAAACCTTTTCTATTGCCTTGAGATGATGTGATATGGTTGCTGTTGATGTCCTAAAGTCTTCACAAAGTGCTTGAACCATTATTCCTTACAAATGGTTTGTTGATGTTATCAACAGCATTAGGTCGTAATTTAAAATCATACTTGAAAATTAGTCTAATTTCTTGGGTAGTCACGATTGATGTTAAGGGCTCAAAAACCTCCAATAATAACAATATATATCTCTATTTACATTGAAACTGCCAAAAAAATGCAATCACATTAGTAAATCTTTCACTTTATTCTCTGATGTAAAAATGAACTACATTTCATGTGTAACAAAAATATTTGCCCATTTAGTTTTTTTTAATCCACACTAATCGAACTGGACTAAGTTTGAAACTCTTTCTAACTGAAGAAGCGTATAAAAACTAGTTGTGTACTCGCTAACATCTTCGTCTACAAACAAGTTTTACTGGCTGTGACCTATTATTAGATGCTCTAAATTTGTGAATGAAAATGTGAACTAGGTGATTTTCATTTGCATATTTTCACACCTTTTTTAAATAGTAAGAAATCCTTTGCCTCAAGTGTTTTAAGTGAAGTGTACAGATTCTCACTTTTTCATTCTTCTGTCTCCTACACGATACAATATTAAGTGTTTTATTCTTCTGAATGAGTTCTAGACTCCAGAACTTATCAAAGATATTTCTTTTGCTTTATGATATACATCAATGTTGAAAATGTTCATGTTCATAGTAGCTCTTGAAGCTCTTATTAAAGGTACTATAGTGATCTTATCTAGAAGCAAACTTAGCATAAAAAACAAAAGTTACCAGAGCAAAAAATAAAATATACAGTCATAAAATAAGCAAAAAACTGTATCATTTTGGTTTTGTTCTCTCTTAAAACCTTCTTCCATTTTCAATGGCTTTTCCTACTTGTTCTGTAAATGATCAAAGTGTTTTTATTGATTTCGATCTAAAATGCTTCCCATGCTCCCTAGCACCTTAACAACTAGACTCTCACCTCAAATTGGGGGGGTCAAAGGAAACAATGATTTTCTTCTCCTCACTGTTAATTGCTATTCATTCAACTTTCTCCATTGATACTGTCATCTACCAATGGTTCTGGTCACTTATTATTGACCTCACAATTTTCTCTTTCCGCAACTGATTTATGCAGCTCCTACTTACAGGTATCAACCTGCATTGGGTTGATAAACTGAATTTCTTTTTTTAATACTATTTTTATTCATATTTTGTGAGAGAAAGAAATAAAATTTGTATACTAAGCCTGTTGTCTATAGACTTCTGTTGATTTTGTTGATTTTGAAGTTTACATTCAGGAATCTGTTTAGAATCGCCTTGGTTTAGATACATTCTAGTCACAGCTAACTACTTTATTTCAACTTAAATAATTTTTAGATTTGCAGTCCATGTTTTTATTTTCTGAAACTGTTCTATTTACATTTAAAAAAAGAAAATGTAATTGCAATGTGCAAACCATTTGTGATATACTGAATTTCTTTTTTTATATAATTATTTTTCTTCTTTTTTTTCTCAACTAATTCTATATATTTATAATGTAAATCTTTATTCTAAGCCTGTTGTCTATAGACTTCTGTTAATTTTATTGATTTTTAAGTTTAATTTCCATGAAATCTGTTTAGATACATTCTAGTCGCAGCTGACTTCTTTATTTCAACTTAAATGTTTAGATTTGCAGTCCAACATGTTTTTATTTTCTTAAACTGTTCTATTTACATTTAAAAAAAGAAAATGTTATTAATTGCAATCTGCAAACCACTTATGTATCCCATGTTTTAAAGAATAAAGGCTAGCTAAGCTTTTGTGTGGATTGTTGCTATATAGTACTCGTAAAAAAAAAAATGACGTGATTAGTGACTTATAGATCAGCCCTTCTGCTTAGGATCAGTATATCTGTCCGCTCTGCCTATGCTCTAAGTGTCGTTCCCCCGGATACACATTGTGTTTTATATATGTAGATGAATTGCCTTTCTTTGACAGTTCCCCCTTCTCCTCAGTTAAGCATTCATATATCTCGTGTTATTAGGTTCATTTCATGTTTCTCAACTTTAAGAGACCTCTTTTTGAAATGATGAAACTGTATTGGTTTGAACAAGAGTAGTTTCTGTCTGAACAAGTCCCTGCTTGATCGTGTCGGTATTGAGGGGGGGGGGCAGCCCCAGCCCCCACCTTGTGCTAACTGACCCTTTTTCTTTCTGCAATTTATTAGCACCCCCTTTCCTCAAATCATGTATCCTCATACAAAGAGGACAGGGATATAATTTCTTCTCTTGTTCACCTGCTTATAATAACAAAAACTTGTTTTGTAATTAGTTTTTGGCATTGAATGATCCAACAAGATGTGAATGTGCCATAAAACATTTAGATCAGCCTTTTCCCTTTAAGTTCATAACATTTTTAAAGTGTTTTGAATTCAAATTTGTATCATTTAAAATCATCAATCTTTTGCTTGCATTCAAGTACCTCTCTTTTATTAATATTAAAAGCTCACATTCTTTGCCTAAAAAGAAACAGATATGTCAACTCCTCTTTTTCAACACCGCTTGTCTCTTTGCAAGAATTCAATTACCTAATTTATATTCCCTTGTGACTTAAAGATAAATAAAATAACGAGCACAGATAAGTATGCTTGATTCCCCCCCCCCTTATTAAAAATCGTCAACCAAAACTGTCACAAACTATTCTCCCGTTTTCAAGTTGATCTGGCTATGTATGTATCACGCGTACAGGCCGCACCAATAGAACCGAGGGGCTGAAAATTTTAAACATTTACTCTTCATTATGTCTAGAAAAAACGTTTTTGCTTTTTGAAAATTATCCCCCTAAATAGGTTTTTAGTGGGAGGGTTCAATATGCAATGTAAGTTTATGCTAAATTCATCCCGGCAGCATTCACGCCTGTTTTTTTTTTTTTTGTTTTTTTTTGTTTTTTAAATTCAGACTTTTTTTTTAGTGATCACTGTCCAACAAAGGTCGAAGTAACTTATTCATCGATTACCCCTTTTTCCAATTAATTGATCACCCCCCAACACGGCATGCTGCCAAAAGACGTTGGTCTGGTGACGGTTTCTATTGAGTGACTAACCAGCCCTGTTTTCTGTTATTGTTACTAATTAGTAATCCATAGCTTTCCAAAAATTATGTAGTTCTTGTTGATATAACATTTACAAATACATAACCAAAAATGGCTATCTGGGATGTGGGATGCATAATCAATTGTGCACCCTGATATTTTTTTTAACCAACTTGAGTAAATGATTTAAATTGTCAAAAAATAAACAAAAGTATTTGCAGTGTTCCTCCTAGTGAAGCTCTTCAGTTTGAATTAAAGCCAGCCTTAGGACAACACTGCCACACTCTAATATTTTTACTATATATCTGTAATGACTAACCCTGAAGGAAATCTTTTTACGCATTAAAACTCCTTTGGAAGTGTCTAACCACGATGTACCATATTGCTAATATCTTTTTGCAAAGAATGAATCTGCTATTGTTTATAAAGGTTTACTGCTGCAAATGCAATATATGTCATTAATTACTTGGGAGGTGGCTGACGAGATATCACAAGAGAAATTTCTTTTTTTTTTTTTTTTTTTTTTTTTTTTTTTTTTTGTCTTTGGTCTTGCTCTGAATCTGGTAGTGATTCAAGACGAGATGGTGATGAAGGCCTCAAAAGCAATGATTGTCCTGGAGTGGCTGACTTGTGAGATATTTGGTCAATATGACATCACACAAAAATGTCCCAATCCCAAGTGGTTAGAGAGATAATAGCAAAAGTCTTTTGATTGCGGTTATTTACTTGGACCAATTTGATCCTTACAAACTGTGACACTAGCTTGCTGACCACTGTGCTACAGTAGGCACTCTGGTCTGGATTGTGTATTTCATATACTGACTGCCGACTGGTCTTGAAGAATTTTGTTTTAAAACATTAAATCGAATGATGCTTGGCTTAACATGGCGAACTAATTCGTTATGAAATTAATACTTGCAAATAAAATTCCATCAGCAAGCAGTAATGAAAATCTTTGAACCCATTTCCTTAAAACAAGCTCAAATTTGTTGATTAAATGAAAAATATAAGAAATTTAAACAAGTTTAAAGGGCAATCTTTATCAGTTATTCTTTTCACTAAGGTTGATTCGACTATTACAAGTTTGAACATGTGCTTATACTTAGCCAATATTTCCCTTGCTTATCCTAGCCCTAAATCTGTTGTAGTGATGTATATCTACACTGTTATGGTTATAAAGCAGTCCTTAGTTACTTAGTTTTCTTTGCTTCCCCCAATCTTTGTTCAAACCTGACTTAAAATTGGACTTTGTATATGCTACCTATGCTTACTTAGCATTCTGCTTATCTGTTTCTGTGTATTTTCTTTCTTAACAGATATTATGATCAGCTTGTTGCCATTGAGAATAAATTGCCGGTGTCGGAAAATCAGGTGTGTTTATTTTCTTTTACCTTTATGTATGTATAAATGTATTTGTGTCTGACTTTATTTATTTTTTTTCCGCCTGGAGTTTTTGAATTCCAGTTTCCCAGCTGGATTTTTCTGGAGATATTCACAAAAATGGGTTTCAAATTAAAATTTTGGTGCTAAGGACGTCATGACAAAAAAAATCCATCCTTTAAAAAAAAGCAAAAAGATTTATTTTTCTTTGTATATTAATAAACTATCTGTAATGTTTTATCAGGAAATTTACTGTAAGATCCATGGACATCTTTTTAATTAAAAGATTTTCATATACAGGTATACCTTGAATTGTGCGGATTTTGATTTAGTACGGTTAAGATATTGTTGTACAAATTAATATAACTAAGTATAAGCTGAAAAAAACCATTAAATTATAAGGCCTTGAACAGTATGAATTAGCTGCACTAATCCAGGTATACATGTATATGAAAAATTTAATTTTTTATTTTGAATTCTTACTGACGAAGCTACACAGCCTAATTAGGGTTAAAATAGTTTGATATCAATAATACCCAGTTTTTATTTGAACATTTTTAACAGAAGCTGGATAATTTTGTTCTGCAGAGTTTAAAATTTAAACCTAATCTTTTTCCTGCATTGTAGGTTAATCTTTTCAAACCCTTCTTGCTGTCTCATCTGTATATAATGCTGTAACCGTTGCTTACATTGTTTTCTGTTTCTACTTCAGATGAGGATAAGCTCTTTTCATTTATAAATCTTTTAAACCAGTTTCTCTTTGTCTACATCAAAAACCTGTGGGAATTTAACAGCTTTGAGAAAAGCTGTTAAATTTTTCTCTACAGTAGAGCATTTCCAAACCTTTTGCATTGGCAACACACTTTTTAAAAATAGGTTTTTTTTTTTTTTTTTTTTTTTTTTTTTTTTTTGCGATACATTATGCAAGTTTTGTTATCCTAGCAGTTCAACTGACTGGGGGGGAGTATCTTTAAATTTGATTGTTGGAATCAGTTGTCTCCTAGACTGGTTTTTCTTTTTATTTGAATATTCAGATGCTTATTCTCAAATTTCTAATATGTTCTCTAAATGAGAATTTGCAAATTTACCATTACCTACCCAGTGCAGGGTCATTGGGGGCATACATGCCGGAGCCCATCCCTCTTCAGGCTGGTGTTGGAATCAGTTGTCTCCTAGACTGGTTGCCAAACATTGTGATAGCCCGGTCTGCCTTAATATTCCACCCACAGCTGGGGGGATGAATTCATACCATTCCCAAGGTCATTAGTGCTGAGTGAACAAAAACTGTCTCTGCCAAAGTTTGAACTCTAAGTGATTCCATTCTCAGTGCCATTAGCCGTTCATCCACTCTGCGTCTCGTTTTGAATATTAAATTTTATTAAATGTTTTGATTCTTTGTCTAACTTTTTAGAAGAATCATTAACAAACCAAATTCTTGTTCGGACAATCTAATCTCTTCTTTCCCATCTTTGTTGACACAACGTTTCAGCCAATTCATTCCACGGCCTCCTTGAGGTGTAATGTGTAATATGTAATATACATAGGGAAAGAGAATCTTTTTTTCAAACCCTTTCTCCGGTTTTGCAAAGCAAAAAAAAAACAAACTACCAAACAGAAAATTTAAACGTTAACCGCAACGCTTGTGAATAAGTTGTTCTATTTTAGCAACACTTACAGCACAGCTTGTTCCATAATTTTAACATATGTCAACAACAAAGATAGAAGAGATTAGATTGTCTGAAACAAAGTTTGTATGTTTTGATTCTTATTTTTAAGAATTCTTTTAATATCTGCCAAAATTATGTCACCACTTTAATTAATTATTCATTCATGCATTAAATATACAAATCTCTTACCAGTGCCAAATTAGCACTGACAAGACTACAGACAGACAACATAATTGTTTTGACTTTTCAGGCCAACTTGACAAGCCTAATAACTAGGTATTTATCTTTATATTATATACAAGCTCATTTCAATTAAAGAATAAATGTAGTTATTAACCGCAAAAAAAAAAGAAAATATATATATATATCTCCCCCGCACTTAGTTTTTCTTTATTCACATTCACATTTTAGGCCGCTCGTTTAGCAGTCGCTCGTGCCAGGCAAATATAGGTTCTCAACTAATAAATGTCATTATAATTATCATATATTATATATGAGAGACCATAATGCATTTGGTAAAAATATCTACCGTGTTTCTGTGGCGTTTGAACGGTTTGTTCACATTCTCTTATTTAAGACTTGATAGTTTACTACTTAAAAGCTGTTAATAGTGTAAATAAATGTTTACATCTTATTTCATCTGATGTTTTATTTTTTTTTAAAGTGGGTAGAATATATATTTTATCAACAAAACCGTTACCTTTAAGTGGAAGAGTCCATTGTTACGAACAGGAAAAACGAAAGGTTGCACTGTTTATTATATAATGAATGTTTGAAAAGCTGGCATTATATAAGAATTGCTCAATTCTGTCACGAAGAGATTTGCCAAAAATCTAGCCAAAGCTCTTAACACACGTGTGTCAATAAACTCCTTGGCCAGCCCCGTGTATTTGCAACCCCTCCACATCTCACCCTGATTGGTAATGTCTTTCTGGTGCCAAAAATGTTTGTATTTCTTTTGCTTACTCACACTTGCCTGTCTTTCTAACGCTCTTTCTTTGTATTCACTCTTCAAGGACTCTTTGGCCTATTTAAGACAGAAAGAAATATTTAAAATGCAGTCACATCAAGCTCTGTCCACCCAAATCTTATGAAAACAAAGAAGTCCCTAGGATGTAGTGAAATAAAAATAGCCAAACATCAGTTCTAAGGAAATAGATTGGAATAGAAAGATACTTTTTGTCTGTATTTGTTAATACATGTGTATTGACAGTGTGCAACTTTTTATTTATTTGATTTAAAAAATTAAAAAATAAATAAAAAAAATAAGCTTTTTGGTACCAAACGCGTTCTGCTGCTAGCAGACCATGTGTGTAGGGTAGGATTCTAGTTGCTGAGTGGCTGAGAAGTGGCAGAAAGGATCATATGTTCTCTTACTGCCTCTGCTCTCAAAAACCCTGACCCCCACCCTTCTGTCTCTTTGGTGTCTGCTGAAGACTGAATTGGCTCCAGCTTTTCTGCTAACCCAGATATTGAGATGGAAAAAGACCCTGGCCCTAACTGATCCAATAGGCTATCAAAATATTTACATCCTGGACTACTATTATGAGGGAAAACACAATCACTGCAAGGCTTAGCCTTGTGCCATAACATGTTTTCATTTAGGCAAAAGATGATTTGTCAACATAGAAAATCTATGGTACTATTCATGGTTTCTTTGTTCTAACAGTTTTATGGATTTTTTTTTTTTTTTTCCTAATTTGTGTGGGATGTTAGCTAATATTTGCTTATACAACACTGGTGTGTCCTTTGTTTCAAACAGTTTTATTCTCCAGAAACTTTAAATGAGCTACATCAGTGTATCATTTCTAATATATTAATATTAATTAATGCTATTATTACATAATGATTATATATTAATGTTAATGCTATTATTATACAAATTAATAAAGAATTATATATTATTATAGAACTAAAATAAATAAAAAACTTTACATTTACAACATTCAACTTTAACTTTATTAAATGAGTTTTCTCCTTAGCATAGAAATTATTTTAAAAATGTGTTTATTATTATTTTATAAATTTATATGAATTAATGATAAATTAATGCTATTATATAAATATTGATGCAATTCAAAAAGATTTTGATCAAAACTTTGTAATAAAGATCTTTTTTATCAAAATATAAGTACTCTACTCTACATTTTAAGAGAATTTTATTTTTACTGTTAATTTACTTTTCTGGTAAATTTCAAACTTCTACAATTCACTGACATGTATTTGCCAAGTAAATTTTCTTTTCACTTGTCCTATTCCCATATCTTACTACAATTGAGGAAATCTCTCTCATGAATATGCACATTGCAATTACTCAACAAACGGGCCATTGTACGAAGTTGACATTCGACAGCAGTTCTCGAAATCCAAAGAAATAAATTTAAAGAATTATCTAACTTTAGATATTTTATATCTAAATTGGCAACACTAAAAAGAAGTAACTGAAATAATTTGAAGCCATAGTTTTGTACGATGGACGGAACATTATTTTACATGACAATTATGGCAGGCTGCTCCATACACAGTAAAGTCTGGCCCCTTCCAAACAGGCACCTTTGGAACAGGCACTGCACTAGTATTTTAGAATAACCTTTTCCAAACCACTAATCAAAATTAATGGAATGTTTATAAGTCTTCACTGTTGAGTATTGAATTGAAATAATTTTAAGAAGTCTTTTGTTTGCTGACCTATCACTCAAAATTCTTATTTCATAATGTTCAGGGCAATTGTATCAGCTTAAGATTTGAATATTGATAATCTTTGGATTTTCTCTC
>VCCN01005523.1:865408-892282 GCA_006491835.1 Architeuthis dux
AGCCCAAGTAAACATTCAAGCTAGATGTTTTGAGACGAATATCTTCATTTAGCACCCAACTCAAAGACGGCTACCGGAGGAAAATACTTTAGCTTTACTATGGGTCATAAACTAAAAGTGGTAAACTGTTTTTTTCTGCTATACCGTACCTACATATATTTCAGTATCATTAAATGCTTACTCTTAAATATACTAAAAACTTTTTTTTGTAATATTCCCTGTTGAAATGGGGGAGTCTTATATGCCCATGGCCTGATTAACCTATACCAGGGCCCCTAGGCTATTAGCAATATGGGGCCCCCAATCTTCAACTATCCCCACCACCCAATTTGTGTATAATTTTAAGTAAGTAATGCAATATGTCAATCATGTGAATAAAGTGGATTGTTATGTGCTAATGTGTAATATATTTATTCCATTTTTTAAAGAGATATTTGTTAGGACATATTTATTAAGTTTTAAGATATTATCATTATTATTCCATATCAGGATCCATCTATAGTGAGCACTCAGACTTCACATCAGAAAATGTTCTTATTTTGATAGTTTTATTGTTTAATTCATTTTCCATGTAGTAGTAGTGATAAATTTCTAAATTGCTATTTATTTTGGGTCCTACGCCGTAGCGTAGTTTGTGTATAGGATAATACGGCTATGGTCCCGTCAAAAATAAAATTAAGAAAAATATGAATATCCCAGAATTTTCCTGGGTCCCTGTTAACTATAGGCCCATAGGCTTAAGCCTACTCAGCTGTATAGTATAATCCAGCCCTTCCCATGGGTCTTCTTCTTCTTCGCTCATACCAGGAATCAAACCAGGTTAGAGGCCACCCGAAGGCTCCTCTTTCTTATCGCTACTATCCTTTCGGATAGGGGTGGGCACGACTCCTATCCCTGGTTTTGACTTATGGCACCTGGTATTCCATGATGGTCACCCATCTAGGTAATGACCCGGCTTGATGTTGCTTAACTTCGGTGATCTTACGAGAACCGATGTATCCAACGCAATTTGATTGTTGGGTCTTATGTGCCATCAAATACAGTAATCCTTGAAAGAACACCTCTGTTACCTTCATTCAAAACTTTGGAGAGCTGCCTGAAAATATGAAAAGAGGAATGTTATCATCTAGAAATTGAGATCAGTCTCACTTCATGGAACATGCTTAAAAAATGTATCCAAGTTTGGCTAAAATTGCGTTTCAGGGCATATCAGCTACTGAAATTAAGTGTTGTCTAGAAGTCTATTTAAAACATGTTTTAAAACTCGGAAGACACACCAAAAACAGTATGAATAAAAAATTTTTGAAATATTCTGAGGGTCTTGAAGATTGTCATGTGTTGAGTTGAAAAGATTTAAAACTCGGAAGACACACCAAAAACAGTATGAATAAAAAATTTTGGGAAAATTCTGAGGATCTTGAAGATTGTCATGTGTTGAGTTTAAAAGATTTAAAACTTGGAAGACACACCAAAAACAGTATGAATAAAAAATTTTTGAAAAATTCTGAATGTCTTGAAGATTGTCATGTGTTGAGATGAAAAGATTTAAAACTCGGAAGACACACCAAAAACAGTATGAATAAAAGAAGGCCCTGCAAGACCCCCTGAAACCACCCCTGTGCTTGCCAATAGTTGAATATACCTGGTATTCTAATGTCATGTTGAACATTCTGACAATTTCTGAATTTTGACTTTATATGAAGAAGAGGCAAAAAATATGTAGCGACTGTAATGTTCTTGCACGATGGGACAAGTGCATCAATCTCGATGGCGACTACGTGGAAAAGTAGCATCATAGTAGTGCTGGTAACATATGCACAATGTTTTATTTGTCTAATAATAAACATGTTGGATTAGTAAATGTTTGTACCTTACTTTTTGGACATCCCTCGTACATTAGTATATATTGGGTCATAATTAGGGTATGGAACTTAATATATATGTGTGAGAAGGACATGTTTTACTGTTGGATCAACATCCTGTTTCCACCTAGCAGTAAACTTTCAAGTAGTAATGAAGAAGTGTAACAACATACTGATATATGTCACATTGCATAGTTGGTAGATGCCTGAGCTGGCTATAGAGTTCTACCGACCCTTTGAGGGAGAATCAGGATGGAACATGGTCATTCAGTAGAAACTGTTACATGACCAAAGACTTTTGGCAGCATGCAGTGTAGGGGGTGATCAATTAGAAAATTGGAAAAAGGGATGATCAATGAATAAGTTACTTCTCAGGCTTTTTGTTGGGCAGTGATCACTAAAAAAGTTTGAATTTTAAAAAAACAAGCGTGAACACTGCTCGACACAAACTATTGACAAATTTAGCATAAAATTACATTGTAAATTGAAACCCCCCATTAAAAACCTATTTTGGGGGGGAATTTTCAAAGAACTACAAAATGTTTTTTCTAGACATAATAAGGAGTAAATTTTCAGTTTTTAATATATATATAATTCGGTTATGTCCGTCTGTTTGCCTGTCATTGTATAGAAACCACCTAAACATGGTACAATCTCGACCTTTCTAAATCCAGGGTGAATAAGTGCCTTACCCAATGTTAGTATTTTGTTTAATTCTCTTATTGCTCTTCATTTTTAGTGTTTCTAACTTTTAGAGGTCATTTTAATTCTCTTATTGCTCTTCATTTTAGTGTTTTAACTCCTATAAGTCATTTTAATTCTCTTATTGCTCTTCATTTTAGTTTTTCTAACTCTTATAAGTCATTTTAACTCTCTTATTGCTCTTCATTTTTAGTTTTTCTAACTCTTATAAGTCATTTTAACTCTCTTCTCTATTATTGCTCTTCATTTTAGCGTTTCTAACTCTTATAAATCATATTAACTCTTTTATTGCTCTTCATTTTAGTGTTTCTAATCCTATAAGTCATATTAACTCTCTTATTGCTCTTTATTTTAGTGTTTCTAACTCTTATTGGTTTTTTAGTCTTCATTTTAAACATATCACGTGACAAATTTAGCACAAGCTTACATTGAAAACTGAACCCCCCACTAAAACCCTATTTTGGAGGGGAATTTTAAAAAAACAAAAAAAACATTTTCAAGTTTCTACTATGAACGGTTAGGGCTGGGCGAGGTCCAGATACATCGATAGATACATATAAACCTAAACCTTTGGTAGCAGTGAATATTTTAACATGTATTTACTGGTCTTAATTCTGTGGCATAAACAACTCCATTTTTACTAACCCTTTGATATGAGAAGTGGCCGAAAGGGTGACCAAAAGTAAATTTTTTTAAAAACCCAGCCTGTTAGAATGGCTACTAAGAGGGGGGTCCAGGACTTGGAGCAAGGGGCTCCAAATGGAATTTTGAGCAGATAGAGGAAAAAAATCATTTTTACAAATACGTGAAAAAGAAACCAAATTTCAAGCATCAACAAAAAAGAAAGTACCACATTTTGCGGCATATAGGAGGCACCCTGTAAGGTTTTTGGTGATATACCATGATATAACAGGGTAAATTTGAGGGGAAAAAAAGGGCGTCTTAACGGGATCTATCGTAAGATCGGCCACCCAATAGATCGCCCATGGGCGGTTATTTTAGGTGGACGTTTATTTGGGGGTCAAGTATTTGTAGATGAAAATTTGAAAGAATCTATGTTTTATTACACTTTAGTATTAAAAAAAATGGACAACTTGAATACGCATATAATAAAAATTAAAATTTCAATTTGATACCATTTTTTGCTCTGCACCACCAGAGAGGGAGACTAAATAAAAGAGACTCTCTTTCCTTATGGATATTACCGATAGATTGCTGGTGGGCAGCTATTTGGAGATCAAGTTTTTGTAGATGAAAACTTTAGTATAAAAACTGGACAACTTGAATATGCATATAATAATTAAGACATCAAGTCTGAAATATCTATCAATTCGTTGTATAAACAAAAAGTTGATTCAAAGAAATTAATTATATTATTTATTTATTAGAAAAATTAAATTATTTTTTGGTGTTTGCAGGTACTAAATACAGTCTATATAATATATGGACTTTATTTAATACATATCTATGTTCGGCTCTTGTAACAACTTAAAAAGAAAACACTGTCTAAAGAAGTACCAAATACAATTAAAACAAGTTGCCGATTGATAGTGAAGTGAATAAAAAAATGTTAGTCATAACTTTTATTGTTTTATTATGCTCAATTTAACAGTTGTGATGGCCTTTGAATAATGGCCCTGGGCTATTATTTGGTCCATTTTTTTCCACCCAAATTTGGCTATTTTTCTGTTTTACCACCCTGGGTGATCTTACAGTAGATCCCAGTATATGCCGCAAAGCATGGTAATATGTGATCCATCATTTTTCACTTACATTTGAGCGATGTTGGTATGTTAGGCTGAGTTGTTGGAGGGAGTTACAGGAGACTGGAGTCGAAAAGCAAAGAATACCGGTCTTTGAAATCCTGGCTTTCATCTGGGTTTGAACACTGACACCAATGGGAAGGACTCAACTACCTCAGTCATAAAGCAATCCCAGAAATGTTTTTTACGGCTACCAACCAGCTCTGAATTTGAAAATAATCACAAGATATAAAATTAAAGAATATGTGTGATTGGAAACTGGGATCACTAATGGCTCTTAGTAGGTTGGTAAACAAAATCATGGCGAATTAGCTGATTTTCCCGCTCTCAAACAGGGTACTGGTGTTTCAGGTCCTGGTTTCTGCCTTAGTTTTTTGATGAATTGGCTTTCTGTAGGCTTTCACTAGCATGCATCATGAGCCCTTCCGAAGAGGAACCCGGCACTCGCTGGGGTGATCACTGCTCCTGCAGTTGAGATAGCAATTATAGGATGGAGTTGCTAGCCCTACAACAACCCTCCTCCTTTATCCGGGCTTGGGACCGGCAAGATGGCCCAAAGGAACATCTTGGCGGAGTTGAATTTTACTCGACTGTAGTAAAATTTTGACAAGGACCTACAACAATTAGAAACAATCTATAATATTATCATCAATCTTCAACAACTACTTACCGTTATCTTGATTTTTAGTTGTTTTTCATCACAACTTAATTCAGGCCGTCAATATACGGCAGTTGTTTATCTGCCTTCGCACGGTCGATTTTAATGTGGGGTCCCACATCTGTATGTGCAGGCAGTCTCCCTAGTCCCAGTGATTAATGTCACGAGGACAATAGGGGAGGCCCAACATTGTCACAGGACGAATCCTGGGCATACTGAACTCGCTGGACTAGGGTCACAGGACAAATCCTGTGCAATGTTTTTCCAGCACCAGGACGAATCCTGGGCCGGGTCAGTATATGGCAGTGAGTAAACAGCGAGGATCAGAAATAAAGAATAAGCTCCCGTTGAGACTCAAACTCCCGTCCCTCTTGTCACAGTGAAGCCTGGTAAAATGCACCAGCTGCTTTGCCATCTAAGCTACAATATCTTCAATGGCTTGCAGAAGCACAAATCCAATCTTTAAACTCACTCTCTATCTCCTGCACCATATTTAGGTAGTATCAGTAAAGCAATTATTCAAACTCCAGAGTTGATTTTGTTTTCCTACCGAAACAAGAACAACAAGAACTATCCTCACCAAAATTAGGGGTGTAAACCGATATGTAATTAATTAATATTGCTACACTTTCTCCTACTAAACTATGTAACCCACGCTGATCATAAAAGATGAGGAGCTGAGAAACAATTGGTAGAAACCTTTGTCAGTCTAATTACTGCATGGTATGTACTCATCAAGATAGAAGGAGAGACTCTAGAAGAGGTTGATGAATACATCTACCTAAGACAGGTAATAAAGCTAGAGAAAGACCATGACTGCGAAATAAAACAACACATAACGATAGATTGGAAAGCATTTGGTATGAATAGAGACATTCTGAAGAGCACCTTGCCAATGTGCTTAAAGCGTAAAGTATATAACGGTTGCATAATACCAGCCATGACTTACGGATGCGAAACATGGAAATTAATAAAATGAGCTGAAAACCAACTTAGAATAGCACAGAGATCCATGGAAAGAGCAATGCTAGGGATAACTCTAAGAGATAGAAAAAGATCAACATGGATCAGAGAGAAGACCAGAGTGAAAGATATTATACAAATAATTAAGCAGCAAAAATGGAGATGGCCCGGTCTCCTAGCAAGAACAAATGACAATAGAGGGCCCATTGGACAGTAAACGCAGTAGGAAAAGACCAGACAAAAGATGGAGGGACAAGATAGAAAAGTCTGCCGGTAAGATGTGGCAGAGGTTAGCACAAGATAGGTCGTCATGGAAGGAGATGGAAAAGGCCTTTCTTCAGCAGTGGACTTATAACGGCTGATGATGATGATTTACTTTTGGAGGGGAATTTTAAAAAAAAAAAGAAGCATTTTCCCTAAACATTGAGGGGAGTATTTGTACAAAATTTCAACTTTCTACTATGAACGGTTAGGGCTGGGTAAAGTCCAGATAAATAGATAGATAGATACATATAAATGTGTGAACACATGAATAACCTAAACCTTTGGTAGCAGTGTTTATTTAAGATGAAGGTAAATAGTAGTCGAACCTTAATAATAATGGGGTACAATACTTCATCAAATAAAAATAAATAATAAATCTATGATATTATTCTGTGTTCAAATGTTACACTTTCATTTTATTAAGAGTGTAGGAAGAGATAGGGGAGAAAAGAAAGGTAGTTTACTGGATTGGTTAGGAAAAGAGAGGGGAGAAAGGGAGTTAGGTAGTTTAATAAGAGGGGTGAAAGGAAAAGAAGGTAGGAAAGGAAAAGGGAGAAAAGAAAGTTAGGTAGTTTACTGAGAGGGTAGGAAGATTTTTTCATATAAAACTAATCATTTGTATAAAATTGTATTTGTATAATAAGGGATAAGGGATCATGGAGAGAATCAGAAGATACTGAGGCATAAGATCTTAGTTGTTAACACCCGTGGAATTTCCGTATGTCTAACTATTAACAGATTACATGCATATTTTAACCTTTTAGGCACCAGTTATTTGAGGACAATTTTGAAAATTTTACTTTGGGTTTTTTGAAGGGCTATAGATGGTTGCTATATGGATATAAAGTAATCAGTATGGCACAAGGTTTATGTGAAAAAAATATTAGTACCTAATTTGCATATGATGTCATCATCAGGTGGCGGCCATCTTGGATTTTAGAATTTTTAGTACAACTTTCTTAGCATTTTACAAAAAACCTGCAGTTTTTAATTCGAAATTACAGCAAAAATCTGTATATAACGATCATGGTATTTTACTTCAGAATTATGCCAATATATGTCCGTCAACTATTGGTCACATGTACAGCAGGATTTCTAGCCATATTTTCGTACATATCATCTACTGACAGAGAGGCTGGGTCACAATTCAATGATGGTGACACAAAAATTGTTGGTAGCTCTTCATAGTGTGATAATCATTTAACAAAAGCTACTGTTTCACTATTTAGTAAATACCTCTTGCGAAGAATAGTTCTAATGAAAGAACATCGAACACTGGAGATTTACTTTATAATCATGAAGTAGGAGTCTTATACCATGTTTCAGTGGCATACCGAAGCGGGGAGGGCCCGCCCCGGTGACACCATCAGAGAGGGCAGGGTTGCTAGATCAGTTTTCTCAAAAAGAACAATAGTGTTCCCAAATTCGGACAAATTCAGTCATCCCTGCTGATCATCTGTCAAATTAGGACAGAAAAAAATTTGATGGCTAAAAATAGCTAATAGTGGCTACAGATTGCTAGATTAGTATCATAATAATTAAAATAAATAGCTAAAGGTGACAAGATTATTATCACAATAATTAAAATAAATAACTAATAGTGTCTAAAAGTAGCTAGATTATTATCACAATAACTAAACTAAATAGCTAAAAGTGGCTAAAAGCAACTAGATCATTATCACAATAATTAAAATAAATAGCTAATAGTGGCTAGATTATTTATCACAATAATGAAAATAAATAGCTAAAAGTGGCTAGAACTGATATCTGATATCTAAAAACAACAAAAAATATCTAAATTTAGATATAAAATATCTAAGTTGGCAACGCTGAGTTGTGCCTTAAAAACGGACATCAGGGCTAAAAAAGGACACATTGTCCGAAACCGGACATATCTGGCAACCCTGAGAGGGGGTGCCCACATGATATCTCCAAAAGGCTGGGCAATGGGATAAAGAAGAAATGATTACATTTGGGGGTGGATCAATGCACAATTACTCCCCCTGATAATGACATTGGCAGTGGTATGCGCTCTCTGGTTTTATTGTATAGTTTATTTTAAAGATATCGAATAAAAACATTCAGTCAAAACTGAAAAATTGAAAACTAAAGATGAATAGAATTGTTAGTAAATGTAGGCTTATGCCATCACATTCAATAATATGGGAGAATAATGATGAATAATGAAGAGTATTAGTACAAAAGGATCACCAAAATTCTAGATATCCTGGGAAGAGAGCAAGTTTGGGGGGGGGGTGACACCAACCATAGGCACGCCACTGCCATGTTTATTCCTGTAGACTCCTCATGGAGCTTAGGGCCACAACCACATCATGCCAACAGACTCAGTTCTCGGCAACTCCATTCAGCTGGGCTCATGTCAGTTCGTCTGTTTGTTTCATTCTTGACTGATCTTCTCCAGGTCCACTTTGGCCTCCCAACTCTTATCTTCAGGTCACTGCCCTGGTTTCTGCCTTAGTTTTTTAGAAGCATGTTTGTTGAACTGTCTTTCTGTAGGCTTTCACCAGCATGTGTAATGGGCAGTAGCAATTCTACAGGGGGCCATGGCCACCCCAGAATTTTGGCTGGCCCCCACTTTCCCACGTTTTAATGTAGGGGTGTAGCTGATATATGATTGATTATCTCAGATTTTTGAGAAAAAAAACTATGCCGTAAAAATATAATAATAATGTGTTTCGGCACAAGAAGTGTGGACAAAAGGGGAGACGACCTCAGTTCCCATTTGATGATCGCTAGGGAAGGAGAAAGCCCCCCCCCCATATATTTAAAAAATCATTCATATATGTTGTGTATATCAACATGGTGAAGTATAAAAATGAAGATTTCTTGTCACATGCATTTCGAGTTTTGCCCCCCCCCCCCACTTTCTAAGAACTAGAAACGACACTTGTCATGGGCCCTTCCAAAGAGGAATCTTCCCGACCAGACTCTCGCTGGGGTGATGCTGCTGGGGTTTCAGTAGCAAGTAAGGAGTTACAAGCCCCAATCCCAACCCTCCTCTTTTACTCGGGTTTGGAACCGACAAGAAGATGTTGGTTTGAAGCATTATTGCTCATGTAGAAACCAATAACATTCAAGTAGGTATGGTACATTAATAATTTTGTAGCCTAATGATGAAAAGGGCTTTCATTTTACACAACAAATATTCATTTTTCAACATAATCTCCTACCTTGTTAATGCACTTAACTCAATGCTTTCTATTAATCACATAGATTGAACATTATACAGTGAAAATTTCAGATCAAATTCGGGTAATAACTGTGTCAAGCTACGGATTTATTGATCCATACTTGTATATCAGGGCTTCACTCTCTTTCACCTAGCTCTCAGTACATTCAATTTTTTCTATCTGCCACTTGTACTCGGTGTTGTCGGGAAGTGGAGATGCTGTTCATATTATATCGTCCGTCCAATAATCTCCTTTATTTTACTTGAGCAATTCATTATAATCCTCTTCCGGTTTGCCAGGCCCATCAAAGCTTTCACCAGAGCTCTGTTAACCATACATTTTAGGAAAACATTCTTTCCTTTTCCAGCCTCTCACAACCCTGGATTGGTTGGACTTTCCCGGTTTGAATTCAGAGTTGTCTGTCTCCTACACTGGTTGCCTCCCAAGGCTAAAGAGCTGTTTGCCCTGCTATTTTCCAATATCTGAGATGAGATAGATTCATGCCTTTCCCAAGGGCATCAGTTCGAAGTAAACGTAAACTGTCCCAGCTGAAGTTTGAACTCGATTCGCCAAATTCATGCCCAGTGTCTTTAACCCTTAGGCCACCCTGTAGTCAGAATTGAACGTTAAGACCAGCATAATTTCCACTACAGTACCAATGGGTTCTCTTTCGGACTGGTTAATCGGGTAATTTATTATGTGTATTTTTATGGCTGGACACTCAGCAAGAAAAAATAACAACTGGCGGAACAAAAGGCTAACCGATTGGGACAGTAAACACAGTAGGAAAAGACCAGACACAAGATGGAGTAAGGTTTGCCGGTGATGGATATTATACAAATAATTAAGCAGCAAAAATGGAGATGGTTCGGTCACCTAGCAAGAAGAGATGACAATAGAGGGGGGGAAAAGGCTAATCGATTGGTACCCATGGGACAGTAAACACAGTAGGAAAAGACCAGACACAAGATGGAGAAAGGTTTGTCTGTGATGGATATTATACAAATAATTAAGCAGCAAAAATGGAGATGGGCTGATCACCTAGCAAGAAGAGATGACAATAGATGGGGAAAAAGGCTAATTGATTGGTGCCCATGGGACAGTAAACGCAGTAGGAAAAGACCAGACACACGTAGGACATGGCAGAGGTCAGCACAATCACGGTGGTCATGGAAGGAGATGGGAAAGGCCTTTGTCCAGCAGTGGACTTATAATGATCATGATATAATTAACAATAAAAAATTCAGGTGGTTGATGTTTACTTAAATAAACTCAATAGAAATCCTTCTAAACTAAAATGCCCTTTCCTTTAGCAATCAGTCTAGTGGCCATCCAATATACAATACAGGTTCCTCCAACTTTTCGAAAGCCCACTTCAAACTTTTACTGGTGAAAATTATGTTCAGCATTTGTTTTGTGAGCCGTTATAGAGGCAACACACCCCAGTCTCCTGTACCTCCCACCACCCCAACCTCCAGTGACTCGGCCTAACATAACATCATCACCATTTTTGGGTCTGGTAACTCACAGAAATTTTCCCCATATAAAATAATGGTAATTGCTTCTTCACTCTATGCCATTTCAGCTTATGAAAAGTTTTTATAGGAACGCTCTACTATTAGATAGTGAAGTAAACCTGCGTTCAGATATCAACAACAGGTTTTGATCCTTACTGAGCACCTCACATTAATGACCTTGTGCCAGACTAAGCTAAGACTAGTAAATATCTCAGATACCCCACTGTAAAACAATGGTTAGCAAGCCAGTCTCACAAGCCATTACTACAGTAGTGAGTTCTGTATTCACTGAGTGCCCCACATTGGTAGCCTTGTGTCATGTTAAGCCGAGCAGAGTAAATATTGACAACTAAAAATGGAGACGAGTGATCACATCTGGGCCTTTTGGCTAAGATTGAAGTGTAGTATCTGTTCTTTGAAACCTACATGGCTTTGAAGTTTGGATCAACACTGCCCGGGATTCATGTCGCATGCTCAGGATTTCATGGCCTTCTGGTCGAGAGGTTGATCACACCTGCCTGGGATTCATCCTGGGATCTTTGACGAGCATGCTTATGAAATATCCTGTGACCAATGACCAGCCTGACTCAATGTCTGCGTGACATCAGTTGCAGGGACTCTGCCTGCACATTCACGTACAGGACCCCACCCTAAACTGACCTTGTGTCAAATTTGCTGTCATAGGGAGGCAAATAAAGAAGAACATATTTTCAAGTATAAAATGAACTCTCATTACTTTAAGTTGTAATTTCATAAACCGCTTGGTACTGCACCTAAGTCAGTAGGTATTATCGAGGAGTTAAAAGCAGAGACTACTGTGTACCAGTCCAACTGCAACAATATGAATCATACAAGTTGACCGGAGAAGGTATATATATATATATGCGCACGTCTAAGAGTATTTCATTTACATATGGACTATTGGCATGACTACGTTTCTCCCTTAATATTGTGCTCATGATAAACCAACTCAGTTCATGTGTAAATGGACACTAATGTTTCAGACAATTTTCGGAGTAATTAACTTGTCACCAATAAGATACCAAAAAAGACACCAAAAAAACAATCGGGCAAAAACTAGTGACCAATTTAGCATAAGCTTACATTGAAAATTGAACCCACCACTAAAATCCTATTTTGGAGGGGAATTTTCAAAAAACAAAAAATGCATTTTCACCTACTCATTAAGGGGAGTGTGTATACAAAATTACAAGTTTCTACTATGAACGGTTAGGGCTGGGAGAAGTCCGGACGGACGGACGGACGGACGGATGGATGGATAGATAAAATTGAACCCCCCTCTAAAAACCTATTTGGGAGGGTAATTTACAAAAAACAAAAAAAAACATTTTCTCTATCATTAAGGGGAGTGTGTGTGCAAAATTACAAGTTTCTACTATGAACACTTAGGGATGGCAAAGTCCAGATACATAGATAGATATAAATGTGTGAAAACATGAATAACCTAAACCTTTGGTAGCGGTGATTAATTAAATGAAATCGCAAGGTTGTGGTTTCAATCCTAACCAACAGCAGTGATTATACTTCAAAATGTTTATATTGCACAGGTGGAATCTACACATTTCAAAATACTGAATGAGCACGAAGAATAGATATAATTTACTAAGCTCACCTGCGGTGGCAGAAACAAAGTTATTTAAAATTATTGTTACAGAATAAAAACAGATAGAATAAAAAGAATTTCCTAAAGTTAAAAGGGAGGTAACTTTGATCAGTAGTTATTCCCCTTGATATTAACCTCCAAATTTTATTATTGAAGCCTGCCCAGCATCACCCTCACTTTTCTGTATATAAATAGAAAGCATTTAGAGTGTGTATACCTCTGCCAACGTCACTAAAACCTGAACAATCAGGTTACCGACCCCAGACTATGCCAAGACTAAATCTTATAATAATTAGTTATTCCTTGCCATTCACCGTTCCAATAATTCATGGTTCAGTCTTGAATAATTTAATGGGAATATTTTGGGGAGTTTTGTGGCATACTGCAAAAAACCGTATCATAGAAAATACGCTGTACAGTATAAACAAAACGTAAAATGTTTAGGAAATCATAAATGCATATATTTTTATAATATAGAAACTACCACAGACCTTTGACAAAAAGTGACAGTGTTGATAAAGACGTTTGGAAATTGTAATCTATTAACGTTATCGTAATAATCTGTGTTATTAAAAAGAAGAAAGATTGTAAAGAATTATCAACTAAAAATTATTTATGTAGCCAATATAAACCTAGAGATAAACATAGTTGAAAACTTGCGTACTGATTAGTCGAATGGTATTTTAGATTTTACCAATTCACTTTAGTTTCATGAAATTTATGGTTTTTGTTAATTAACTTATAAAGGGTCATTAATATTCAAATGGTTATTTTCTATAGTTTTGGGAAGGGTCATTAATATTCAAATGGTTCTTCGGACGATTGAACTCCTTCTTGTTGTTTGTGTTGTAAACACGTTTCAGCTGATCCATTCTTCAGGTGTAAAATCTGAGTGTATTTTTAAAGGGGGTAACCATTATAACACAGGGCCCAAGTGTTTCTGTGTCTTTGTCTTGTTGGGTTTATCCCATCACACACGGATTTTACACCTGAAAAAGGTTGAAGAATGGATCGACCGAAACGTTGTGTTTACAACACAAACAACAAGGAGTTCAACTGTCCGAAGAACCATATATTTGTTTTTACTGTATTCATGTATTTGTACGTTTACTATTTGGTTTACTAAGTGTTTATTTATCAAAAGGTTCAAGATATATGGTTTTGGGGGATCGAAAGGATTTCTTTTTAGGGGTGGGGTGACAGCAAAATTATTTGCGGATTTAGTGCCCCTAACCCCCGTGAATAGTAAGGGATAACAGTATTCATTATTACTTATAATTATTTGGTATTGCACTACACTTCCATTATGATGTTATTACATTCAAAAAGTAGAAAAATGGTCCTATCTTGTAATGTTAATAAAATGGAAAACAAATCCCTGGATCCGCCCCAAAATTGAATCAATTCTTCCTTAGCACCCTTCCACAAAATGTCATTGAAATTTATTGAGAACTTTTGGAGCTATTGTGAACAAACATGGGTAAATACATAACGTCTGTCCAACTCCTTGGTGATGAACAGCAGGTGAGATTTAATTGTCAAGAAGTTTGGCCACACCAGTTCTTGTATGATTATCAAAGTTAAGCAAGGTCGAGCCTGGTCAGTACCTAGATGGGTGACTATCTGGTAATATCAGGTGCAGTAAGCAGCTGGGGACCATGTAGAGAGCCTCCTGTGGTGATCCCATTAATACTCCTAAGAAGGAAACTGATCTCTACACTAAACTCAATAACGCAAGCAAAATAAATGAATTTATCAGATGTCAATAAAAAGACTTGATATCTAATCATAGCACAGTGCCCACCCAATTCTAGCAATCAGTCTAGTATTTAGAAAGTAAAATATCTATACATACAAAGACCATAGTCACTAAGTTTGTCTGTTCACGTCATGGTGAAGTCATAAGTTTTACTCTTCTTCTCCTTAAAATTGATTGAAGAGAGGAAGACTCATGTGGCCAGCAGCTAAACTGCGACTGACTGCTGTAGCTGGCACACTGACACAGCAAACTTAGTTTTATTCTCTTCCAAGTTAATAGGAGAGAGAGTGAGACTTTTATGTGACTGAAAATGATGTTTAAAAATCGAAATATTCTAAAATATTAATCTATCCATAGATAACATAAAAATCCTTGATGGGTACTCTGCTAGTTTATTAATAATTCTTTAGAATATTGGCTGTACATGATGGAATTAATCTCGAGTGGATCGTGAACAAATACTGAGGTTTGACGCTCTAATTGTCAAGGTCACCCATGCACAACAATAACATTTTAACTGGGTGGGACACCTACTAAGATTATCGCCATCAACACCCACCAGGCCACCCCTAATTGAATACGACCACCCCACCAGAAGACCAAAAACAACATGGACTGCTCAAACATAGAAGGAGATCAAAGAGATAGACCCAGAAAGAACTAACATTCCAAGAGAAATTATGAGTCACTGCCACCCATATATACTGTGTTGGGGGTGATCACTAAAACATGTCTGAATTTTCAAAAAACAAGCGGGCACAAACGAGTGACCAATTTAGCACAAGCTTACATTGAAAATTGAATCCCCCACTAAACCCCTATTTTGAAGGGGTATTTATGAAAAAAAAAAAACCACTTTCCCTAATCGTTGAGGGGAGTGTGTACAAAATTTCAAGTTTCTACTATGAATGGTAAGGCCTGGGAGAAGTCGATAGATAAATAGATACAATATTTATAATGACATTTATTAGTTGAGAACCTATATTTGCCCAGCGCCGGTGTGAGTGACTGCTAAACGATCGGCTTAAATCGTAAATGTGAATAAAGAAATGAACTCTGTGCGGGGATCAAACCTGCATCCACCCCGGAAGCTACCTTATACGCAGTAGGGCAATTTTTTTAAAAACAAAACACTTCCCCCATCTCATTGAGGGGTGTGTGTATACAATTTCAAGTTTCTACTATGAAGTTAGGGCTGGGCGAAGTCTGGATACATAGATAGATATAAATGTGAACACATAAATAACCTAAACCTTTAGTAGCAGTGATTAACAACCTTGTGGGTTGCACGCACAATGGCTGCCTAGGCGGAAAGCGAACAGAACGACGACAGTAGAATTCTTTTAAATGTACAACTAATTAGATTTTACAATTGACTAATGGCCCCTCTATACTCTAATGATAATAAAAAACAAAGTGAATTATGGTATCATTTGAACTTCTGCCTTCTGTTTGAGTCCTGGTAGCTCCCTCCATAAAGGGTGTGGGTTCAAATCCCACCTAAGGCTTATTCTTTATTTTCCGATCGATGTGGTTCGCTCATTGTCGAAGGGTAATCGGTGTAAGCAAAAGTTCCAACTAAGTCATACAATTAAAAAATAAAAATAATGAAAGTGAATTAAATTCCCGAGATCTTATTCAGACTCAAAAGATAATAACTTTTAAATGAGGGACAAGGGAGGTAAATCAAGCAATAGAAATGTTAACATATTTACTTGTATATTCAGCAAAATCTCCTTGTAGCTGAAAATAAAAATCATGCAAATGGGTGTCTCCTGAAAACGAGAGCATTTTATTTTTAAAAATATCAAAATAATATTTAGAGTATTTTTTTTTAAACAAGACAAATCAATTTTGTAAATATATTTTATTTCACATCACTTTTTAAATTTGAAAAAAATCTTTATTGAAAAAAAAAAAAAAAAAATGACTTTTCATTTAATCTTGAGGAATTCAAATATTTCCTCAAGCCGACTTGTTAGTCTTTGGTGCGAATGTTAGTAACCAAAAATTGGTTGACAACATTTCATTTTCTCTTTTACCGTATTTCCCACCATATAATTTTTTTTTTTAAATAATAAAAAAACAATGTTCCCTCCCTCTAATTTTTCATGGTCAGCAGGCGCAGAAATCTCATGTTCTGCAATTTTTTTTTCCTGTGACAAAAGTATGTGTTCACTTGAATTCGACATAGTGAATCAATATTTTTTCGATAACTACTCAGTAAGAATTTTAAATCTTTTGTGCACACATTAATTTTCTTCATGGGCTGGTTGCAAAAAGTGTGTGCGGTTTAGAGGGAACAATGCTTAAAATCAACCTGCGTCTTAAACCTTGGATTTGGGTAGCCGTTACTGGTACAAAACACGTCTGTTTGACACACTAGTCCCCTGATGACCCCAGAATGAAATATATATATGATTATAAATGATTGAATTATTATTAGAAATCAAAATTATGTTAAAAATATGAAAAACCATTGACCGGTACCATGTCAACAATGCTGTAGTTTGTGAGTTAGCCTATAAACTCCAAGCAAACTAGCCAAAAACTCCAAAGCTAGGTTAGCTATGAGTGCAAATACACCGGTATTTATAAGGTAAGCTGTATGTTTTGCATAAGTAGTTCATCAGCAATATCTAGTAGCCAACATTCTTGGACGAAAACCATATTAAGGGGAGGGCTATAAGATGATGGAAATTGTGGAGCTTTTAGTTTTTTCCTAAATATTCGTCAAATCATAGGTGCAGGTTATACGCTGGTGTAGTGTTATATGGCAGGAAATACGGTATATTCTCTCTCCCGTTTCTTCGACATGCGTTTGCTTTTTTTTTTTCACCCCACCCTGGGAAAAAAAAGTCAACAGCTTCCTTGGCTTTAAAAAAAAAAAAAAAAAAAAAAAAAAAAAAAAAAAGAAACAAAAAGAAATTGACAAGCCTTATGCTATTTGGGTAGGAACAAACTCCTCTTCTACTTCGGAATGTGCTTTTACCCGAAAACACGGGTCGGCAAACTGCCAGCGGACAAAATCCAGCCCGCCATGACGTTTCATCCGGCCTGCCGACCATTTGGAATATGCTATTAATCTTAGATAACATTTTTTTAAATATTTATTTCTCCTCTAATATGTATAAAATAGAAAATGTCTTTTTATGTATCTAATATGGATAAGTATGAAAGACAATTATAGTATACACAATAAATAATATAAACAAAAGATTTAATCTTTTTTTTTTAGAAAATATTAAAAATAAAATGATTACTAATCATAATCAAAAGATTAAGAAGGTTAAGTTCAATGGAGATACTTATTATACTATTTCATCATTCTTATTGATTCTTTACCTTTAAAACTACTGCTAGAGTTTATGTTTATTCATAAATGGAAAATATTATCTAATATGGTTAAAAATAAATGATTAAAAAATATAGTTTCATCTTAGTTTTATACATATCCATAGTTTTATTTTATTTTACTGAGTTTGTTTTAGCCCGCAAGTCCAAAAGACATTGCCAATCTGGTTCATTTCCCCAAAAGTTTGCCGACCCCCGACCTAAAAGATGCCTGGAAATTCCAAAGCAAATTACATCTCAAAAGGACTTGTCGTCACATTTTAGACATTTTGTCAACTTGCTTGCTCGGGGCCCCGTTACATCTGCTGGTTAGTATGGCTCGAGGATCCACATCCTGGACGAGGCTGCTCACTTGGTGGTAGACAAACCCAAGTGTCATGGCCGCCCATAATTTGACTGGAGCAGACGTCAGCCCCCTTCAGTTAACATGGACAGGTCATCCCATACACCAACCTGTAATAATAGGAGGCAGAATATTAATTCTGTGCAGGGTATAATTTATCAATGTAAAAGGGAACACAACACAAAACACTAACAAAATTAAATGTTAAAAAAAAAAAAATTCTTTTTAAAAAGCCTTGAAAATTTTTTTTGATGAATAACTGAAAATTATATCTATAAATTCTTTTTACATTGCATAATAAAGTTGATTTCTAGCTACTAAAAAAAAGTTTAAATGTTAAAAATCTATTGGTAATTTGATATACATTTACAAATGAAATTATACTCAACTTTAGAAATTTAAAAACAAAAGCTTTTGCATCCTTTTATTAAAACTATAAAATCAAACATTTACTTCCACAGAAAATGGCTATTTACTAAGCATAGCTTAGTTTAGGGCACAAGGCCAGCATATGAGAGTCGATCTCACTATTCAGTAGAAATTGATCTGCGTGACTAGTTTGTTAACCATTGCGCCACGATGAGGCACACAATTACTAATGAAATGATTTAGAGAAAAATTGAAATGATGTTTTCAAATAAGTATTTAGGTAAATATGACTTAAGTCATTAACTGAGTAAGGTAGTGAAGAGTAATAGTTATAAGTCTGCAGTTAATGGTTAAACCATTTCAAGACTAACCTTTTAAGGTGCTTAATGCTTGAATTGAAATGTTACAATAGACTTCAACCTCGGGATATATATGTCCCAGTAGTCTTGAAAGGGTGAACAGATACACACACAAAAAAAAATCTTGTTAGATTGTCTAATACAAACTTTTACTTCAATACCCTCAACCTTAAAATTATGCAGAAGTTCATATATAAGCAATTGCTTTTTGTAATAAAATCCATCTTATATTTAACTCCCCCACCTACACACATTTTACTCCCTTGTACAAATATCCCATCTTTGAAAATGTCTAAAAATAAATTGCTCCACTCTACTAGTTTCAATATAGTAAATGCTAAATTACCTCTATGTAAAATTTTTCCAAGTTTTAATCTATTAAAAGTATATCCAGCATACAGATACTACACTCTGATCCAAGGCAGAAATGCCGGGTAACGATACTTTGATCTTAGGCAGAATTGCTGAAACCATGCATAAATAATCCCATCAAAACTTTCCATTTTAATCATTTTTCATCACATACTTAATATTCGACTAATATGAATATCATGTTGAAATTGAACTGTTATGTACAATAATCAGAAATTTCCGATCCAATCCAAATTCTGTCAATTTTGAAGGTGTATAAGGATGTTAAAATAAACTTTTAGAAATGAATCGGATACTTTTTTCACTCATTGTAAGGACTTGACAAAAAAATCAATGTCATATATGCCAACATTTTTGACAGCACAGGTACACTAGTATACATATTTCTTGATCCGTTTTTTAACCTTAAAAATAATTTTAATCAACAACTTTTTAATACTTCAATAATTGGGGTATATTTTTCCTAACAGGCTGAGACCAACAGGTTGTAGTTATATTTCTTGACATGCTGGCTTTTTTTTTTTCGAGACTAATCTTAGCACACGGGTCATATTAATATTAGCAATAGAATGCATTCTTTTGTGATGAACATTTTAAAAAGATGGCGTTGATTTGTAAAAAATTAAGCAATATAAAATTCAAAATTACTGATTTAACATTCAATTTAATACCTCAAGACTTATATTACTACTAGTGTGTATATACAGAGCAAGCCGCTTATTGTGATCACTTTAAGACAGGTTTTTTTTTAGATAACAATAACCAGATTGTAACATTAAGCAAAGATATGAAAATTGCAACAATTTACATTCATTGTTATATTAAATTCATTGTTATAAACTATTTCAAATTATATAAAATTAACATTAAATTATTTTCTAATTAAAAAAAATATATTTTAAATAAAGTGTTTTGGACCAACTGATTTTAATAACCGGTTGATAACATTATCCGTGATTATATTAAACGGCTTTCTCTGTATAATAAATCTAAAATAAAATAATTCTTTTATTATCATTATATAAATATTTACTGGCTGAAACAAAAGATGAAGCCAGTCATCGTCAAAATAAATTTATATCTAAAAATAGACTTCCACCCGGAAAAAATAACTTTGCGGCTGTGCTAAAAGGATTCGACACAGTAAATTTTAATATAAGTGGCTTTGATTAACACATTTGGGGGTTGTGGGACGGGGGGAACATTACCCCCCTTTTAATAGCAAGATTACTGATCAGTGTGGCCAGTAGTTGAGTACTCGTCTACGGTTTGGCAGGCTGTGGTTCAATCCACCACCGAGTCATACCAAAGCTTTTTAAAAAAAAATGGTACTCAATGCCTCTCCGCTAAACACTCAGCATGAGGAACCTTACCCTGAAGCCAAATCACGTTGGATACAACATATCTCGTAAGATCACCCAAGTTAAGCAATGTTGAGCCAGTATCTAGATGGGTGAAATACCAGGTGCCGTAAACAGAACAAAGTTTCGACAGGACTGGCAAGCCAGAAGTGGGTCTTACAAACTAGGATTTGGGGTATATATGTCCCAGGAGTCTTGAAAAGAGTTAAAGAATATTAAACCAAAACCTCTTTATTAATTGAGGAATTTATGTAATATAAATCTAGAATCATAACTCTGTAAGCATTTCTGCCTTTTCTTTTCACAAATAAAAATTCATGTCCTCCAAATTTACACTCCTGGTTATTTTCTATCTATAACTAGAAAGCACATACCTCTGCCAACGCCATACACTAACTAAAAACTGAATGAAAATCAGTTCATAGCTGCGATGAAGGGGAGGTAACTGTTTAACTATCATAATATACAAAAAAAAACCTCTCAATTGAAATTCCTGGATCTGCTCCAAAATTCAACCAATTCTTGCTTAACCCATGGCCCACCCTTCCATAAAATGTAATTCATTGAGAACTTCTGGAGATATTGTGTGGACAAACAGGAGTGAATACATATACCTCTTTAACTGTACATAACATTTCGGCTGTTCTACCCCACAGCCTTCTTCAGGTGCCTGTCGTGATAAAGTCATAAAAAACCAGATGGCCTAATACAAGATCCCAGCAAAATGAGGACAGTCTACCCAGATCAAATGGGGTTGTTGACATGACATTCCGACAATATTTTTGATCGCAACAGCACCTGAAGAAGCCCGTAATATATAAACTATAGCATAGTATCTGTAAAAATAATGACAGGATTATTTACATATCAATCAGCCTTTTCTGCCTAGGATGAGAGTATCTGAGTGTTCTGTCTAGGATCAAAGTGTCACTCCCCGGCCCTCTTGCTTATGATCAGAGCGTAATATCTGTGCGCACATTGAAAAGTGTTAACACACAAAAAAAAAAAAGAAGAAAAAAAGTGTGTATATAACACACACACACTGCACTTTATATATGTTGACATGTAAATTAAAGAACAAGCCACATATTCTGAATTAAAATTGTACAGTGTAAGAGGGAAAAAAAAAAAAAAAAACACAAACCCTCAAGTAAAACGCAGACAACAACTGAAGTGAATCTTCAGGATCTCAAAGTAGGTACAACACATAGAACTCAAAAGGTTTTCATTTTTTCTTTGAACGAAGGATGCAAAAGCTTTTATTAAAAGTCTCACTAGCTTATCACTAAACTGTTTTGGGTTTTTATTTATTAAAATCTGTTAACATTGACCAGGTTTTACTTACAGACTTAATCAAAAATACATTCAGCATTGTTCAAATGTACAACAAGTCCTCAATAAATAATTCAAAATGTTTTAATGATATCAAGATGCATGAAGAAGGGATATGAAACATACAGTAACCAGTTTTGCGGGTATCATGTATCTGAACAGGTCAAATTTACATGATACTGCCATAATCATAATAGAGATCTTATTTACAAATATTACCAATATAAGTATCTTTAATAAAGGCAGTAGATATAAATTTGACTTGTTCGGTTGGTGGGGTAAGGGAGGGATATGGGGGAAGAGGAGAAAAGGGCAGGTGGGAGAGAGAGAGAGAGAGAACGAGAGGGGGGGGGAGAAATTATGGGATGAAAAGTGGAGGGTCTTGTTTGCAAGGCATAACTATTTTCATATGTACATATATTCAAAATTTACACCGGGGGTGGTGGGAAGGGGGCTCTGAATTTTTATAACACCAGGTTTTATGAAAACCTGAAAAGTTACAAGTGAACATGTGTATGAGATTTATAATCTGCTTACGGATAACATGTATTTTTGAGATGAGGAGTTATTATGCACTGTGATTTACTCTGACCAGTGTCCTCATTTTCGTTGTTATAGTCACAACGTTTCGGCCATTGTACCCTCCTGCCTTCTTCAGCTGTCTGTTTTAGTTGGTAACCTTCTGGGAATTTTGAACCGAACCGTTCATTCAATCCACGACTGACACCTTAAGAAGGCCGGAAGGTATAACGGACGAAACATAATTATAACAACCAAGATGAGGATACTAGTCCGAGTAAATCTGTGTAGAACATGTAGTTCTCAAGTAAGAGAAAAATGAAGGGAATAATAATTTCGGAAAGATATACAACCTGTCCCATAATAGTTATTACATTTAGTGTATGAAATGTATATGCAGATGTAACAACTATTATGGGACAGGTAGTAAATTAAAAAGTTGTGCCTTGCAAGGTTAACTATAACCAAAGAAGGATGTTGGCTAGTTACCAAGGGAAAGAATGAAATGGAAGTAAAGCGACAATCGAATGGAATATGAAATTTATTGTGTGAAATGCTCTTTTTAGTTTCAATTTGATAAGAAACACTATTAATACTATGCATGCTGGGCCATTGTCTTTCCTCTTCAAGACATAAAATTATAATAGAACTTTAATTCTTGCAATGTCTTACTGTTGTGGATGAAGGACAATTATTATGACACCCCCACCCCATAGCAAAGTTCACCGAGAAAAATATACTGTTCATGAAAAACTGTAACCAAAGTTTCATTACTTGGGTAATTTCATTCATGTCCTAAGCATAAAGAAGCCATTATAGGTATAGAAAGAGAGGGCTGAAAAATGAAAGATTTCTTGAGGGGGAAAAAAAAAAAAAAAAAAAAAAAAAAAAAAAAAAATGGCAGTTTTTTGCTGCTGCTTTGAAAATAGAATTTTTTTTTTAAAGCAAAGCGGGGGTTTCTATAGAGTCACACCCATATTGAGAAGGGAAAAAAAAGAGACAAAAACATTTGAAAACTGATTTAAATAACATCTTATAGTCACAATTAAAGCTTAGAGAACCTGAACCAACTGGAATCTATGAACACTAGCCATAACCACCCATGGTTATCCCCCAGAGAAGGCTGGGGAGTAAAGAAGGGTTATCACCCGTTTTTACACACCTTGCTGATGGATTCAATGAATGGCTTTGTTTTTTGTTATTGAGGGTGGAACAAGAATGAAGACGGGTAGAACAGAACCAAGGACACTGGATGATCATTAAATACATCACCGGGGTGCGTGAACTCACAAGTAAAAATTTCTATTTATTTGGGGAATTCTCTTCAGTTTGCATAATACCATGCAAACAATATATTAAACCACACATACAATCAAGACAAGAATTGGATAGTTCGCTGTCACCTACAAAAATTGTCTAGTTCCCTCGGCACTTCTCTTGGGGACGCTTCAGGCATCGAACCTAACCCTTCAAGTACAATGGGGAGGTGCAGCCAGAGGAGACGGCCCCCTGGAACTAGACATGATCTTTATACAACCCCGGCCACAAATGTCCACTCAAAATGAACGAATCTTTGAAAATATGACCCTTTTATGAAGTATGAATACTTGAAACTATGAAAGTGTGATCAATAAATCTAAGAGTCCCATATCGGTAATCAAAGTTTGGAATTGTCAAAAACAGTAGGTAGTGTTGTTGAAACGAAGTCAGGTGTCAATCGATGGAGACTTACGTTCCTCTCATCCTGATACAACCGAAAAAACGGTTACAACCAAGAAAAGAACTGGTCAAAAAATTAATTAAATGGACACAGGCGCGTGTGTGTGTGTGTCCATTTGATGAATCAACGGACCTTTTCGCCAAAACATTCGGTCAAAGAGAATAATAAGTCTCTTAACGACCCCGGTCAGTTGAGACAGAGTTTGAAGGCTTTGTTTGCAAGGCGGAAGTTATTAGCAGACGACATAATTAAAATGCATAAAACAAGCGAAAAGTATAACAAAAAAAGAAAGAAAAAAAATCTCATTCGGTCGTCTTAAAGAGAAATCAGAAATGAAATTAAACGTTTTATACCACGATAATCTTTTTTTTTAAAAACTGGACATGTCATCTTCAAATTCAAATACAATCGATAAAAAAAAAAAAAAAAAAAAAAAAAAAAAAAAAAAAAAAAAATCAATTGTAAAATTTAATTTGCCATTTGGACGAACAGTAAAAGCTTTAAATGTAATTAATTAATAAAATTAATTTTAAGATGACCAAGTTAAACTCGAGAAGACGAAATAATTGTTATGATAACAGAACTAACAGGATATGAGATAAAAAGGAAATAACACCTCTAGCTGACTGAGTTTCAGTTTTCTGTTTCAAATCCCACGTTTTTGAAACAAGGATGAACGAGATCAATAAGAATCCGAAAAAAAAAAAAAAAAAAAACCCCAAACTGACACGCGTCAGGAAAAAGCCACAGAATGCAAAAATTAAATTAAATTAATATTTTTTTTATCTAAGAGAATTGAAAAAAAAAAAAATTAATTTACTTATTTATATATAATGCCCATGCCTCCATGGGCATCTCATTATATAATATTGTCTCGTCACAAATTAAAAAAATACAATAGAAAAAAAATGAAAGTAATCAGGGACCTATGGGCATCTCATTATAAAATATTGTCTCGTCGCAAAATAAAAAAAAAAGTACAATAGATGAAAAATAAAGAGGAAAATAAATAATTAAAAAAAAAAAAAAAAAAATATCTCAAAGTTAAAATTCTAATGATTTTGATGCAATGAATATTTCTTTTTTAAAGAAAAATATCGGCCCAAACTAAATTGAATCTTAAAAATGAGGAATTAAAAGGCTTAAAAAAGGGAATCAGGGATCAAACATGGACGCGCGGCAAAACCTTCAACGATCAAAAAAAATGATTTTTTGTGGCGCGGATGACGGGGGAAGTGGAGTAATAAATAATAAGAGAGACAACATTGATTCTTTAAAACAAGAAATCCAAAAATAATACTTATTAATCTCATCATCTATAAAAATAATAATCATCCACGTAATCAAAAAAGTTAGGAATTAGACAAGGAAAGAGAGAAAGTCTGGATGGACGACGAAGAAGAAGCGAGATATTTGCATTGATTGAAAAAAAAATAAATAAATGAAAGAACACCTGAACTTAAAGATATAAAAAAAAAAAAACTGAATTTTTTAGTTAGGGTGTTTTAATCATACGGTTTAAATCTGTTTTCCTAGTCTTCGTTGTTTGTTTTTCACAACGTCTTGGCCGTGTACTCTACGGCCTTCCTCGTTAAGTTCCCGGAAGGCCGGAAAGCACACGGCCTAAACGTTGTGAAAGAATTTTAAAAAACCAAAAACACGAAACAAAGACAAGGAAAATGGTCAGACTAAATCTAAAACCACATTACAATAATAATAATAATAAGAAGAAGAAGCAGCGATTGTCACATTTTACAGTGTTTTGTGTACAACGTCTTGGCCGTGTACGCTACGGCCTTCCTCGTTGTTCGTGGAAGGCCGGAGGGCACACGGCCGAAACGTTGTGGAAAAAAAAAAACACAGAACAAAGTCAAGGAAAATGGTCAGCCTAAAAAACCAGAAACCACATTACAATAATAATAAGAAGCGATTGTCACATTTTGCTTTTTAGAGATGAATCGAATATACTTAACATTTGAAGAAGAAAGAAAAAAAAAAACGGTACAAATGGAAAGGTGGTCCCGATTGTAAAATTTACACCTTCGCACACTTGATGTTGAAAACGGCGCACAAATAAAAAACCCAATTCCAACAATTCAAATCAATAACAATAATACAATTTACCTCCGGTTTCTTTAATGAATTCTCTTTTTTTAATTTTTTAAAAGGTTTATTTGCGCGCCGTTTATAATATCGAGTGAGCGAGTGTGTTAAACTTAACAATCGGGACCACCTTCCCTATATTGTGCCAAAGGAAGAAAATAAATAGAAAAAGAAAAAAAAGAAATAAGGGGGTCGGGTGGTGACTCCAAATAGAACCCACGCTTACAGGACAGCAGCATGAATTTCACATCATAACAATTTTTACGTAAGTGGTGCAGTTTAAAAAGAAGCGTTAGAAGAGTTCCCTATAGGCTATATATAAACAATACAAGATCTTTTCATGTTCTTAAAGGACTGAAACCGAAGGTTCAGTAACAAGTTTGGTATTTATTTTGAAAGAAAAAAAATGAAAAATAAAATGAAAGGAAAAAAAAAAAAAACCAAAAAAAACTTAAAGTTCAACGGGCCTAAAGCATTATTCATTCAGAAAAAGTGTCAGTAATAATTCAAGTGCCCTAAAAAGATGATCTACAAATAATACATGAATGAATTTTTCGTTTTTTGTCTTTTCTTATAAATGTTTCTTTTTTTTTTCTGTCTTCTTTTTTTTCCATTGATTTTTTTCTTTCCTTATTTCGAAGATCCATAAAGTTTTGCATAATGAAAATCTTTGGCGAGAGTTAGGTAGTATAGGTAGGTAGTATTACTTAAAGATAAAAAAAAAAAAAAAAAAAAAAAA
>VCCN01005523.1:921998-972667 GCA_006491835.1 Architeuthis dux
TGTTCTGTCATTTATATATATCTATGTATCTATCTAACCGTTCATAGAAGAAACATGAAATTTTGCACACACACTCCCCTCAATGAGCAGGGAAAATGTTGTTTTTTTTTGTTTTTTGAAAATTCCCCCCCAAAATAGGTTTTTAGTGTGGGGTTCAATTTACAATGTAAGTTTATGCCAAATTGATCCCTTAGTTTGTGTCCAGTACCATTCTCACTTTTTGAAATTTTGGATTGTATAGTGATCACTGGCCACACACCACTGCTTAATACATGAGGTAAAATGCAGCATATATAGTTGGCGGTGATACATAATTTCCCTTGGAATGCTAGTTTTATTTTTTTTGCTATTTTATGTTTTTTTTGTACATAATTCGGTAATACAGGAAAATCGGCATTAGTGGACAACTGTCCCCCCCTCATTTGTCCGTTATTAAGAGGGTTTACAGTAAAGGATAAGCTGTCAGTGAGACTTGCTCACATCCATTTTGCCTTGCAAGGCCTGGTTATCCGTACCAGCTGCTCTGCTGTTTGAGCTACAAGTGCTTTTATGGCTGGAAGATGATTGAATCTAACCGTATAGACCCACTCTTCATTTTCCCCCAATTGCCTGGCACCATATTTGTTATTGTTTTTATGTACCCTAATTGTATTAGTAGTAGTAATATTATCTTTATTTCATTTTTATCAGCTGAAGCATTGTCAACCATTATTAATTTTTGATCAGTATTTCTTTCATCTTAATTTTAGTTGCTTTTCATCACATGACAATGCTTCATCTAATAAAAAATAAATCAAGATAATATTACTACTAATACTACTAGATGAAAAGCAAGTAAAATTAAGATGAAAGAAATACCAGTTAAAATTTAATAATGGTTGACAATGCTTCATATAATAAAAAATAAATCAAGATAATATTACTACTAATACTACTAGATGAAAAGCAACTAAAATTAAGATGAAAGAAATACCAGTCAAAATTTAATAATGGTTGACAATGCTTCATCTAATAAAAAATAAATCAAGGTAATATTTCTACTAATACTATTAGATGAAAAGCAACTCAAATTAAGATGAAAGAAATACTAGTCAAATATTAATAATGGTTGACAATGCTTCATCTAATAAAAAGTAAAATCTAGCAACATCCCATTTTAGCATAGGTTTATATTTACTTTATTTCCTATCAAAGTTTTACTGTTAAAAAGACTGCATTCATGGCCCTCCACAGCTTTAAATTGTGCAATGCCATGATTATTCTTGTTGATCATTACCAATTTGCAATGTAAGTGTATGTTAAATCGATCCCTTAGTTTGTGTCTGGCAGCATTCACACTTTCTTTAGAAAATTCAGACTTTTTTAGTGATCACTGTCCAACAAAAGGTGAGAGAAGTAACTTATTCATTGATCACCCCTTTTCCATTTTTTTAATTCACTCCCAACAGGGCATGCTGCCAAAAGACGTTGGTCACGTGACGGTTTCTATTGAATGACTAACAAGACCTGTTTATTTTTTTTGAAAACTTATGAAAATTGGTACACATAAACAAGAATGTTTAAGAATTTTGTTATTAAAATTTTGCCATGTTCAAATAAGAATTTGTTTCACTGGTAGACTTCTACACGTGAGCCGCCACCTTCATAGCACTTCAATCGAGCCAACAATTGACACAAGCATACCAGACATCAGCAAGCATTTCGAGTGGGATGTTTGCACAACAATCTCTAATTCTTGCCTCGAGCTCATAAAAGTCTCTTGATCTTGTTGCATGAACTTTGCTCTTGATGAAGCCTCTCAAAAAGAAATCGCTATCGCTAACCCTTGCCAGGCTGTGATTTTGCACCTCAGTTCCAACGTAAGTGTCATCGCTATAATAATGGGGATAGATGTGGTGCTTAAGTGTCGATAAATTTCTCAGACATTGAGCTGTCGATTGATATCAATTTCACAGAGATTGGACAGAAATATGAACGAAAAATGAAAAAGAAAATATATAGTAATCTTTGAGACACCCTTTATATTTGTTGACTTTTAAATAACTTTGGCAGAAGGCCATGTTCATGGAGCACTCAGTGAGAAAAGGCTATTGAGAGATTGACACATTAAACACTGCAATATGGTGAGTGACACTACAGAGCAGAACACATCAAGCCTGTTAGAAACTGTCAGTCAAAACCAGGGTTGTGGAGTCAAACACAAAACATCCGACTCCGACTCCTCAATGTCTGGTACCTCCGACTCAGACACCTCTGGCTTTAAAATGGCTAAAATTGGCTAGATTTTTCATTTCCAGCTATGTTATTTAATTATACTTTTTAATAAAAAATATACTTTCTTAAACCTTTAATACTGTGTTTAAGTACCATTTACATCTGTATAACCAAAAATAGAAAATAAGAATAATTCTTTTGTGCTTTCAATCCATAAGACTTTTGTTTTCTCAGGAAATTAGTCTGTTTTGAAAAGTTAATTTTTTAAGGTTTTGCAGAGGGTTTATTTCCACGGGAAGTAGCGTGAAAACCAACCTATTGGTCGGGTTTTCAAGTAGTAATGTTACAATTTACATTTACTCGGAGTTGGAGTCGGAGTCACTATATTTTTACCGACTCCGACTCCAGTCAGTAAAATTTTTACAACTCAGACTCCAGTAACCCAAAATTCCTCCGACTCCGACTACACAGCCCTGGCCAAAACTGTCACCATGAACCAAAACTATTAACATAGATTTCTCCAGTTTTAAGTGATTCTGGCTGGCTATCTACGTGTCACACATACAGGCCACATCAATGGAGCTTGAGAGCTGAAAATTTAAACATTTACTCTAGTGATGTACCAGAAATATCAATCTGGTCAGATATCTGGCGCCGGATTCACAAAAAATTATCACTGCCACCATGTGAATCCGGTGCCGGATATCCAACTGGATTCATATTCCGGTACATCAGTAATTTATACCTTTTTATGTCTATAAAAAAGATTTGTTTTGGTGTTTTGAAAATTCCCCCCAAAATAAATTTTTAGTGGGGCATCCAATTTACAATGTAAGTTTATGCTAAATTGTTCTCTTAGTTTGTGTCCGGCAGTGTTCACGCTTGTTTTTTGTTTTTTTATATTTGGACTTTTAGTGATCCAACAATAGGTGAGAGAAGTAAGTTATTCATTGATCACCCCTTTTTCCAATTTTTTTAAAATGATCACCTCCAACAGGCCATGCTGACAAAAGAAGTTGGTCATGTGACAGTTTCTATTGAGTGACTAACCAGTCGTTTTCTTATATGCTTTAATTAAATATACCACAATCGTTCAAAGCTGAAAACCCTTTGACAAGGGTAACACCTTGCTGAACAATGACTTGTGAAAGGTGGGTTGATTTATCTTCAAAAGTTATTTCTCATATTTGAATATTGAAAAAAAAAAATCATTAGACAACTTATTTATTTTCAGAATGAACAAAACATATATCAAGAAAAATGTGACACAAGGACAAAAGGGAGGAATGAGGAAGGTCCTGGTCTTCTCTATCTTAACTTTAATTTAGCTAGTCTTGTTTGCTGACCCAGACGTACTTCAATATTACTTTCACCATAACAACACATTTATTCTGAATATTTCTTTCATTCTACGTTCACCAAAATACCACATTTTCACTATGAATATTCTACTAAATCCCACTTGATGTGTATGTACACTTAAAACATTTTTTAAATTCCCAATGCGTGATATATATTTACAATAAAAATTTATTAGTATGAAGCTCCCCCCCACTAATCTAATATGGCAGAAGAGTAAATTACCCAGGCGAAAAAAGGGGATGTGGGAAGAGATTTATTTTATTCGAAATGTCCCACATCCTCCAGGGAAGTTTACGTTCTGTCATCTATGGTGGAGGGAGGCGGTATACAAAACACAAAAAAAAGTAACTAAGAAAAGAAGGGGTTGATGATCATTTTCTCCCTTGCTAAGTTAACCTGTTTGAACACAAACTAACAATCTTATTCTACCTTAACTCGGGCTGGGTTAGCACGTCTTCCCCCCCCCCCCCGGATCCCAAGATTCTTTCCTCAACCAGTCACTTCCAGATGCCACTCTAAATTAGCTCCATTCCCACGACACAGTCATGCAACTCTCATCCACCTTTCAACAAATTTCAACAAAGACAACATCCCTCTCTCATTAGACAAGATTTCATCTTGGTGTTTTTAACCCATTTGCTGCCAAGTATATAGTTTTTAACGTTGTAATTCCTGTGCTGGGTTTTTCTCGTGAAAAATTGATGAAAAGAGAAAGTATTCATTGCATGTTTAAAACATTTTGATTTTCATACAAATCAACTAATATACTTGAATATTTACTTGAAGTAGGATTTTTTGACAGCAGTTAATAGCATCATTAAGCCAGCTTCAGTGTAGTTGTGCTGGATTTAAACTAATAAGAAAAATGGTAGTTAAATTTGGTATGTCCGACATCAGAATAAAGATTATTTTTTTAAATATTGATATTCTTGGATGTGACTGTCTTTTCACTGAGGCTGTTCCATGCATTTGCTACTCTTGCCGAAAGGAAATTTTCAAGGGTCTCTAGATTAAGTTGTTTTAATTTCAGAATGATCTTGGTGGCTCTCCTCTGAACTCTTTCTATGGTATCTAAGTTGTACTTCAGGTTAGGAGACCTGAATTAATCATGGAAGCATTCTGTGCTGAAGGGATTAAAGCAATGTTTCTCAATCTTTTCCAGCCCAATGCCCCCCTATGATACCTAGTTATATGTCAACGCCTCCCTGTTGTTCAAATATGAGTAAACACAATGATTTCTTCCTGCATGTCAATTTTTTGTTCTTCAACCTTGCAAATAAATGGATTCATAGCCATCTTCAAAGCACTTCTCAAAATCATTTTTCAGTGACTTCAGATACATACAGTATTCTTTGTTTGAAAACAACAGCAAGGGAGATAATTTTAAATGTTTACCCATAGAATGATAGTAACACTACAGGATATTAAGCAAAATAGTTCGCCACTTGCCAATTACTTACTTGTATAGAAGAAATGGTTGGCGAGGTAAGCATTTAATAACGGCCTGATGCTAATTCCTTCTCATCTGTAAGCAGATATTACTAAACAACAGCCATTTGTAAATCAGAATTATAGATATTTATGGAATCTCCATAACATCCCCTCTAGAAGTTCAAACGCCCCCTTAAGGCCATTAGTCACCTCAAGGCCCCCTTGAAATGAACCAATGCACCCCAAGGGGGTGCTAGCACCCACATTGAGAACCACTGTGCTAAAGCAATGACTATGAAAGATGGGCTCCAGAGGTGTGGGATGTGAGTTCAAGTCTTGTTAGAAGCTACTTCTTTATTTTATGCTATTTGCTCTAGCAATCAGTCTGAAATATTGTGATAAAAGGCAACAAAAGAGTGAATGCTGTGCCATAAAAAGACCATTGAATAGGGGAAAAAGTGTTAGAAAATTACATTTGTGGCATTTTATAAGCAGTTATAAGCAGGGCCGGATTTAGACGTTGGGGGACCAGGGCACTTCAGTTTCGGTCAGCCCCTAATATACAGAAATTAAAATAAGTCACACAATGAGCACTATTTCTAACAACTTTCAAACATGTAAAAATAGCATAAAATTGAGAACATTAACAATAAATAAACAAATAAAAGTGCAAGTTAAATAGTGTGGTCCCTAAAAAGAAGCGCGGTTCTTCCTGCATGTTGTATAGCCATCTTGGTCCGTGGGAGGAAAATCCTGAACTTGGAGAAAAAAGAAGACTCGAAACTTGGTTTATAAAAATATGATGATATATTTTTATTTGCATCAAATACATTGTGCTGTGGCAAAGAATGAAGAGTGGGAGAAAGATAATGAGAGCTGACAGACTGTTCCCAACAGGGAAACTGGCCCCATGCTCCCAGGCCCATACTAATTTTCCAGCCACCACCTGAAAGTTCAGTCGATACCGTTTATAACTTTCAACATCTGTGTGTCTTCCGGTCCCTGACACCTTGCAGTTTGAGGTTTTCGTCGATATCCTGTTTATAATTTTCAACACCCATGGGGGTCAAATCTGTGACCTCTGCCCACGGTTGCCTAAATATCCAACACACAGAGCTAGACATATTGCTTTATTTTCGTAACCCATACTCCAATTATTGTAGACCTGAATTACAAGCAGTAATTTTTATTAATTTATTTAAAACAATTGAAGGCCTTATAATGGAATGAATTCCAAGCAGTAATTATTAATTTATTTCTTATTAAAAAAACTAATTATATTTTTGTATAGAGGGGGCCCAGGGCAATTACCCCTTTTTTCTCCTTATAAATCTGGCACTGGTTATAAGAATATACAAAAAAAACTTTAGTTAGTATATAAAACTCATGGCTAGTACAGGTACCACCCTCTCCCTTCACTATTTGCTAAGTCGAGCGTTCCTATGAAATGTTTTCTAAGCGGAAATGGTTGTAGAGCGAAAAGCCATTTTAAAACGGGAAAGGTAATTATTGCTGAGTCTTTCGGCTGCATCTGTACATAATAATTAGTGTGCCACAAAACTCATGGTAAGTATATATGTGATTGATATGTCATAAAACTTCCTTTTTTTCTTATCTCCTCTCGATGAGTTGGTTGATATCAGATTGCCACAAGATGGTCAAGTGACCTAAATCATGACAGATTGTGGTTAAGTCAGATCTAAATTTAAATTTTTCAGAAACTTCAAGATATTATCAAAATCAGTGAAAATTCTGACTTTCAACTCATCCATTTTATAGATTTATAGAGTATTTTCTAAACATTGACAACACTAAAAATCAGCATAGACAAAGCTTGTCAAACTCCAGTCCAAGTCAAGAACAACAAGAACATTCCGCACCAAATTTAGGGGAGTAAACACTTCACTGTTTTCAAATGGTTCTTCGGACGATTGAACTCCTTCTTGTTATTTGTGTTGTAAACATGATGTTTCGGCCGATCCATTCTTTGGCCTCCTTCAAGTGTAAAATTCGAGTGTGATGGGTTAAACAGAAGTTATGTTTAAAGGGGGGTAGCCCTTATAGCGCATGGCCCGGGTGTTTCTGTGTCTTTGTCTTGTCAGGTTTAGATTTGTTGAGAAGTGCCACACCTGGCCGAAATCCGCACCTGTCTGGCCAATGCATCTAGTCGACATTTTGATGTGAGCTGCCTCTTTGATTTTTCTCTGCTTCCAACATCGTTCTCTGTCAATAATCTGGACTTCCTCCCAAAGAGGAAGATGCTTGCAAAACGTTGTGTTTACAACACAAATAACAAGAAGTAGTTCAATTGTTCGAAGAACCATTTGAATATTAATGACCCTTCTCAAAACTATAGAAAATAACTTTACTGTTTGTCTGTCCTGTTAAATCAAACCGATATGTAAAATTAACATTTTCCTACCGTGATTTGAAATCACAACCAAGTGATTGGTAGCCAGCTTTCTTACCAAATGAGCCAAACTGACAAGTCTTACATATCTAAGAAAATGTAATAAATATGCAAGGGCTTATTTCATTCTAATAAATAAATACATTTATACTAAAAAAAATATTTTTATAATTTTTTAATTTATTATATATACATTTATTAATATATATTTTATTTTGCAGTAATCATCTTCAGTTGCAATAGAAGTAAGAGTGGAGTTTGACCCTGCAGCAGGCAGTCTTGTTACAACTCAGTAATAGGAGTTATTTATTGATCACCCCTTTTTCCAACTTTTTAATTGATCACCCCCAACACAGCATATATGGGTGGCGGTGATTCATAATTTCCCTTGGAATGCTAGTTTATTATTAGTTTTACTAGGTGTGGAATGTAAGCTCAAGTCTTGTTGTAAGCTACATCTTTATTTCTGATTTTGCCATTTTGTATTGTTTGCTTTCATGGTCAAAGTTTATATGTGATAAAAGCAACATTAATAAAATGGAGAACAACTAGTAATGAAATAATAGCAATAATAAAGAGTATATATCATAAATACACCACGTTCCAAACTTTACTGCATAAATAAACTTTTTGTAGTTTATACATGCAAATATTTAAAAGTAATATTTAATATATTTAATATTTTTGTAAAATTGTATTCTTTGGTTTAGGTGTGCATAGACTTGCAGTGGACATCATTTTCATATAGAAAAGTATAGGTCTTGATCAATACCCAAGCTCACTTGCTATGTGTCGCTCGCTTGTGTTGTATACTTGCTTTTACATGTTCGGCCGTCATGAGACTTCTCTTCGTTGGGTTGCTCATTGGCGGGAGAGAAATCCTGAACTTGAGAAAAAGGAAGACTCGAAACTTGTTTATAAAAAATATGAGGACATATATTTATTTTATAAGAATACATTCTGTCGTGGTGGAGAGTGAAGAGTGGGATAGAGACAATGAGAGCCGACAGCCTGTCCCCAACAGGGACACCGGTCTCGTGCCTTCCCAGGCCCGGTTGCTGCTGCTTCTGTCCCTGCTCTGAGTCTCTGGGCGGGCGGTCTGTGTCTTCTTTTATGGGGTTTGAATGCCCACGCTTGTTGTGTTATTTACTGTTTTTGCACATCAACGCATATGCATTGTGTTAGCCCAGAAATGACCTCCATTAGCACTATAACAGCTTGGATAAATACAATCACATGAGTTGATGAGTGATGAAGTAGATTTCAGTATGACCTGATCATTTACTTATATGCATAGAAGTCATTTACTAACACTTTCTTCCCATCAAATCTTTGGACACTAATGTTGTTTCCATCTTGTCCTTTCCAAAATGTAAGAGGGTCTTGCAATGGGTCATGTTTGGAACAACCAGACCATTAAATAGGGAAAAGTGTTAGAAAATCTTCGAAAAATTTTCTCTTAATATATTGTTTAAATGATAATTAGAAACCGTCAACCAAAACTGTCAATATAGGTTTCTTCAGTTTTTAAGCTGGTTGGGCTGTATGTATGTATGTATGTATGTACAGGCTGCACCAAAGGAGCTGAAAATTTAAACATTTACTCTTTATTATATCTAGAAAAAACGTGTTTTTTTTGTTTTTGGAATATCCTCTCTTAAATAGGTTTTTAGTGGGGGGTTCAGTTTACAATGTAAGTTTATGCTAGATTGATCCCTTGGTTTGTGTCTCGCAGCATTCATTCTTGTTTTTTGAAAATTTGGTCTTTTTTTCTCACAAAAGGTGAGAGAAGTAACTTATTCATTGATTATCCCTTTTTCCAATTTTTTTATTGATCATCCCCAAAAAAGCATGCTGCCAAAAAACATTGGTCACGTGGTGGTTTCTATTGAGTGACTAACCAGACCTGTTTTTTTAATCATGTATTTATGGTTCAAAACATACTGGTAGCATTTTCAAAAGATAAATTAATTTTACCACCATCACTGCTTAATATACGAGGTAAAAAGAAGCATATGGGTGGTGGTGATTCATAATTTCCCTTGGAGTGCCAGTTAATTTTTAGTTTTAACTTGGGTATCAGATTTATTAGTGCTTCAGATTTACTGAATTAAATGTTTGATGTTGGCCAGTGCGAATTCACGTTATAGCTTAGTCAATATTGTAATTGTATATATGAGATTACCTATATTCATCGATTTGGTTCACTTAGCTTTTTAATTTGCTCGCCATATTTTTGTAATTTGCTTGCTGTTTTTTTATTTGCTTCCTTTATTTTTGTAATTTGCTTGCATATTTTTTAATTTGCTTCCTTTATTTTGTAATTTGCTAGAATTATTTTTTAATTTTCTCGCCATAGTTTTTAATTTGCTGGCTTTATTTTTAAAATTGGTTGCCATATATATTTTAATTTGCTCGCCATTTTTTTTATTTGCTTACCATTTGCTAATTTTTACTTTTAACTTAGATATCAGATTTAGTGAATTAAGCTTTTGATGTTGGTCAGTGTGAATTCCAGTTGAGGCTTATTTAATATTATAACTATAAATATATATGATTACTCATGTTTATCGATTCAATTCACTTGTCTGTTTAATTTGCTTGGATATTTTTTGATTTGCTTGCTGTATTTTTTAGTTTGCTTGCCATATTTTTTTAATTTGCTTCCTTTTTTAATTTGACTGATGTATATTTTAATTTGCTTGCTGTATTTTTTGATTTGCTTGGATATTTTTTAATTTTGTTGACATTTTTTAATTTGCTTGCTTTATTTTGTAATTTGCTTGGATAAAAAAATTTGCTTGCCATATTTTTTAATTTGGCTGATGTATATTTTAATTTGCGTGTATTTTTTTAATTTGCTTGGATATTTTTTAATTTGGTTAACATATTTTTTAATTTGCTTGGATATTTTAAAATTTGGCTGGTGTATTTTTTAATTTGCTTGCTTTATTTTGTAATTTGCAGGGATATTTTTTAATTTGGTTGGCATATTTTTTAATTTGCTTGGATATTTTTTAATTGGGTTGCTTTATTTTGTAATTTGCTTGTATATTTTAATTTGCTTGCTGTATTTATTTTAATTTGCTTGCCATTATTTTGTAATTTGCTTGTATGTTTTAATTTGCTTGCTGTATTTTTGTAATTTGCTTGCTTTATTTTGTAATTTGCTTGGATATTTTTTAATTTGACTGATGTATGTTTTAATTTGCTTACCATATTTTGTAATTTGCTTGTATATTTTAATTTGCTTGCTGTATTTTTTAATTTGCTTGCCTTATTTTGTAATTTGCTTGCCTTACATTTTAATTTGCAAAGGTATAAATTGTCCCAAGTAATATCAGGTGACCTTGCTTGTATTTATACAATTCAGTAACCTTTAAAATTATTGCTTCATGTTATTTCTATTATTTGATTAAGCTTGTGACATTAGATAAACCCAGAAAGTCAGAAATGTCTTTGGCGAAGCATAAATAACAGACAATTAAATTACCTACCCAGGCCGTGAGATGGGAAAACAATGATATTTTATAGATACACATTGTTTCACTTAAACTAACTGTAATGAAAACAGGTCTGGTTAATCACTCAATAGAAACCGTCACATGACCAGTGTCTTTTGGCGCATGCCATGTTGGTGGTGATCAATTACAAAATTTGAAAAAAGGGGTGATCAATGAATAGGTGACTTATCTCGACTTTTGTTGGGCAGTGATCACTAAAAAGTCTGAATTTTCCAAAAATAAGCGTGAATGCTGTCAGACACAAATTAAGGGACTAATTTAGCATAAACTTACATTGCAAATTGCCCCCCCCCACTAAATAGCTTTTTAGAGTTTATTTTTTAAAAATAAAAAATTTTCTAGACATAATAAGGAGTAAATATTAAAATGTTCAGCCCTCTAATTTTATTGGTGTGGTCTGTATGCACGACACATACATAGATAGCCAGCCAAACTCACTTGAAAACTGAAGAAACATATATTGACAGTTTTGGTTGTCGGTTTCCAATAATATCAAAGTGCTTCTTACAATGGATCATTATAATAAATTCAACAGCCTGGATGTAGAAATGTTGGCAAAGTTTAAACCAGTGTTTCTCAACCTTTGTCAGCCCAATTCCCCCCTCCCTATGACACCTAGCTACATAGCAACACCCCTTGTAGTTCAAATATGAGAATTAAACACAATGATTTCTTCCTGCAAGTCAATTTCTTGTACTTCAACCTTACAAATGAATGGATTCATAACCCAGACAGGAATATTCAATCCGATCTTCAAAGTGCTTCTCAAAATCATTTTACAGTGACTTTGAAAACAACAGCAAGGGAGATCTTTTTAAATGTTTACCCATAGAATAATAGTAACACTACAGGGTATTAAGCAAAATAATTCACCACTTCCAGTTACTTACATAGAAGAAATGATTGCCGAAGTAAGCATTTAATAAATGCCTAATGCTAATTCCTTCTCGTTTGTAAGCAGATACGACTAAACAACAGCCATTTGTAAATCAGAATTATAGATATTTATGGAATCTCCATAATGTCCCCCCTGTAGAAGTTCAAACACACCCTTAGTCACTTTAACCCCTTGAAATTACTCAACACCTCCACAAGGGGACGCTAGCGCCCACGTTGAGAACTACTGGTTTAACCTTTCAGCAGTTGAGATTGGATCGTTTCATTAGGACGGATTTTGATTAAACACTGTATTCTTTTGAAAAGAAGCTACCATTTTTTACTTTTGCACCTAATTCTTTTGTTAAAAGAAGGATTTTTAGAATTTTAATTTTATTTGTTTATCGCCTTTACACTGGGTAGGGAAAAGCCTTCCCTGCTTGAGGATCTTATATCTTGGCTCCCATCATTATCCACCCCTCTCTATCTATGGCTGGTCGTCACTCACTTCACCAAAAAAAAATTTTAATAAAATAAATAAAACAACATTTTTGAACTATAACCATATGAAATGTGAGATTATAATTTATTTATTTAACTAGCAAGGATACCCGTAAAAAATGATGGGGTTATTTATGTATGGATCGGAAATAAGGAGCGATTTTATTAGGTCATTTTTTTTTATTAATTCAAGTATCCTAATTTTCAGTTTTTTAAAAATCTAAACTTAATAAAAATCACCACTGATATCGTGTGGTATGAAAAAAAGTCATAGAAAGAAACTTATTATTAAAAATATAATTTATTTCTTTACAAAATGAAGTTGATGGCCAAATTTGACAAATCTGGCTTTTTAAAAAAGCATTTGCCCATGAACTTTTTGGTTTGGCCATATTTAAATTTTGAGCCATTTTGACTTTCTTTTTTTTATGTGCTGAGAGTATTTGTATTTGGCCATTTTAGCGATTTTTTGGCAAGAAATGTCTCCAAGTATCTAGCAATTGCTTCCCACTTCCAGCTGTTTGCTCACTGTAGGCAACATCAAAGAAGCCAAAAGAAAGTGAAAGGAGGAAGAGACAGACAGTCTCTTTGATGCGTTTTGCGTTGCATTGACTTTGGTTGTCTGTTGATTGTCTGTTGATTTTGGTCAGTGTACTTCTTTGATATTGAAACGACATGTCTCATTTTTCCACCCTTTAATTCTATTATTCGTTGTACAATCTATCTCATTTGGACCAGTTCATTATGAGTTGTAGGATCTCAGTTAATTGTCCGAAGAACCATTTGAGTCATGCACCTAGGTAGAAACAACAAAAAGAGGAACTACATTATGATTAAAGATGGCAGAACACAACACACACTGAAGGAAACTACAGTGGAGAAAGATCTTGATGTTTATATAGACAACTCATTTAACTTCACTGTGCATATACAAAACAAAGTGAATACAGCAAAAATAACACTCGGCTACATAATACACTCATTTAAATTCATTGATGAGGAGAGAAGTAACTTATTCATTGATCACCCTTTTTTCCAATTTTTTAATTGAATCACCCTGCTGCCAAAGGATGTTGGTCATGTGATGGTTTTTTTTAGTGTTATTTTTTTTCTTACATACATTCATGTATATATTACATTTATTGGATATTCTGGTGTCTATATACTTCATTGCGCATATACAAAACAAAGTGAATACAGTAAATAAAACACTTGGCTACATAAGACACTCATTTAAATTCATCGATGAGGAGAGCTTCCTACTGCTGTACAAGTCTCTGATACATCCCCATCTGGAGTTTGCTTCCTGCATATGGTCTCCTAACCCGAAGTACAACTCAGATGCCATAGAGAGAGTTCAGAAGAGTGCCACCAAGATTGGGAAATATATCCTACACTGAAAGATTAAAACAATTTAATCTAGAGACCCTTGAATACAGAAGAAAACTGCTGACCTACTGCAGATCTATAGAATCCAGAACAACATACAAAGAGTGGATACTGACGTTCATTGTACAAGATGCCCTGATAAGAAAATGCTGACTTCATCTATCTGCAATAAAACCAGAAGAAACAGCCATAAACTACAAATTCAGACCTCCACTAGTGTTAGAAAAGATTTCCTCTCTGCAAAAGTGGCAAACGCATGGAACAGCCAAAGTGAAAAGACGGTCACATCCGAGAATATCAATATTTAAAAAAATAATCTTTATTCTGATATTGGACATTTGACCGGTAAAAGAGACTCTCTTTTTGGTGGTGCAAAGAAAAGAAATGGTATCAAACAGAAATTTAAACATTGACCACATTTGTATTTTAGCAATGCTGCACCAGCAAGAAAGAGACCGATAAAAGAGACTCTCTTCCCTTACGGATATTACATATTACACCTGAAGAAGGCCATAGAATGAATCGTCTAAAATGTGTTAACATCAAAGATGGAAAAAAGAGATTTAATTGTCCAAAAAAAAGTTGGTACATGTTTGCGTATTTGGAAAGATTTACGCGGCACACTTGGAATATAGTTGCACACACTAATGTGCTGCAGCACATAGTAAATATCTACATGAATGGTTCTCAAACTAAGCTTGGGTTAGTCCAGCACCACCAATGTGAGAGAGGAACATATATTATATCAATCTCCCTAGAGAGAAAGGCCCACCTACCTCGAAGCAATATGGGGAGGAAACTTTATTATGCCGATCTCTCAAGAGGGAAAGGCCTGTCCGCCCTGAGACTATTATTGGTAAAATAACTTAATATTAGAAACCTCCCCACCAAAACTGTCAACATAGGTTTCTTCAGTTTTTAAGTTGGCCTTGTTGGCTATGTATGTATCACTTGTACAGGCCGCACCAATGGAGCTAGAGGGCTGACAATTTAAACATTTACACCTTACTATGTCTAAAAAAAACATTTTTTTGTTTTTTTTAAAATTCCCTCCTAAATAGGTTTTTAGTTGGGAGTCCAATTCGCAATGTAATTTTATGCTAAACTGATCCCTTTGTTTGTGTCCGTGCTTGTTTTTGAAAATTCAAACCTTTTCGGGTTTTTTTTAATTCCCCTCCTAAATAGGTTTTAGTGAGGGGTTCAATTTGCAAAGTAAGTTTATGCTAAATTAGTCCCTAAGTTTGTGTCTAGCAGCATTCATGATCCTTTTTTGAAAATTCAGACTGCCCAACAAAAGGCAAGAGAAGTAACTTATTCATTGATCTCCCCTAATATGTCATGCTGCCAAAAGATGTTGGTCGCATGACGGTTTCTATTGCGTGACTAACCAGACCTATTTTTTTCTTTTTGCAATTACTTATGAACATTCTAAATTGTAGTTATTTAACTAACAACCTCCTGTGAGAGCAGCATGTGACACAAGGTTGGTTTTAATATGGGGGCCCTCACGCGTATGTGTGGGCAGCATATGCTTCCAATATCTGATGCTCTCAAGCTGAAATCCATCTAAGCACTGATCAGGCTCAACACTGTTTAACTTCAGTGATCGAATGAGAACCAGTGTTTTCAGCGTGACTTGAACGACTCGAGTATACAAACCTATTCCCCAAAATTACTTCCTTCAAAGGGTCAGTAGAACTCTATAGCCAGCTCAGGCATCTACAAACCACAGGATATTCATGTCCTGTGGTTCAACCACAGTTCAGTCTTACTGTCTGAACATACCCGAAAAGGGGCAGCAGACCCCCCCATAGCTAGCTCGGGCATCTGCCAGGAGAAGGACACTCCTGTCAAACCTACAACCTATGGGCTCTGCTCCTATTCGCGCCACTCTGGTGGTCCATAGTGTAAGCTTGGTTTAATGACAGATATTAACAGATTAAAAATGCAACAAAATATTATGTACTTACAGGTCCGTTTATTCAAATAATGACCACGGTCAACCAAACACGTGTGTCCTTCCGAGCTCTTTCTTCTACTAATCAACACGATGGCTGCTCGTTGACCAGAACGTAAAACAGCGCCCCCTAGTGGAAGTCTTCTGCCTAAGGGAAATAACTCATGATACTTACTGAACACATAGGGTGTAAACCCTTGGTTTAAAGGGTGGGGTCGACCCTGGGCAAGTCGCACTTCACCTTAAAACTTCATTGCTCAGGCTGTCTATGGTCCTAATGCTGTGGAAAACACTCCCCGAAAATCTTTGTTCGCAAAGCCAAGCCATTCATATATATATATAAGAAGCTACTTGTTTATTCTGATTCCATGCTACTTCAATGTCCAGAGAGTATTCAGCTGAGAAAGTTGTGAAAAAAAGCACCAATAAAATGAACAAAAGACAATTGATGGTGAAAATAGTCTACTTTGTATGTTGAAAATGGCGTGACAAGCCAAATATATCCATCAATAACAATGCTAAGGAGAACTAGCATTTCAAGGGAAATTATGAATCACCGCCACCCATATATGCTGTGTTGGGGGTGATCAATTAAAAAGTTGAGCTGTGATCACTAAAAATGTTCGAATTTTTAAAAAACAAGCGGACACAAACTAGTGACCAATTTAGCATAAGCTTACATTGAAAATTGAACCCCCCCACTAAAACTGTATTTTGGAGGGCAATTTTCCAAAAACAAAAAAAAGGATTTTCCCTACTCATTGAAGGGAGTGTGTGTACAAAATCTCTACAAAGTTTCTACTATGAACAGTTAGTGCTGGGCGAAATCCAGATACATATATAGATATAAATGTGTGAACACATGAATAATCTTTAGTACTCCTAAACCTTTGGTAGCAGTGATTAATAACCTAAACCTTTGGTAGCAGTGATTAATATTTGTTATTACAAGAACTTGTATAATAAAGTAGAATGTTGCAAAATTCACATATTATTACCTCTCGTGTCTGTTTACACAATCCATTTCCAAAATGTTGTGGAAGGGTGGGAAATAGGCTATGGAAGTGATTAAATTTGAGGGTGGATCCATGCACAATTACTTCCCCTGACAAAGACATTGGTAGAGGTATGTCTGAGTGCTTTGTAGTATATTAGTTGATGGTGAAAATACGTCAGCTCAAAATTCAAGTAACTTAAACACACATATTCTTATATCATATTTCTCGAAATTATAGAAAATCTATCATACAAACAAATAATCAAAATGAACAACACAAATTGATTAACGGATAATTTTAATTAACATTTCCATTCAAAATTAAAGAAAATCAATGTTTCCTTCTACAAATTCTCTACCCCCACCCAAGAAAGTTTGGATAAATGGAGAACAGCCATTCTGGTCCCCGGTCCTCAGTGGAATCCCTCAGGGATCCATCCTGGGGCCAATACTGTTCTCACTGTTTATGAATGATCTGCCAAGAGATATCCATACCCTCATAAGTATGTTCACTGATGACACAAAGATCCATTCAGCGTTAACGTCTGAAGAATTTGGAGACCTACTTGTGGAGGACCTCAGCACATTGCAACGGTGGGAAAAATCTATGCAGATGAAATTTCATCCCGACAAATGCAAAGTCATGCACCTAGGTAGAAACAGAAAAAAACCAGGAACTATACCATGATTAAAGATGACGGAATCCAACACACACTGAAGGAAACTACAGTGGAGAAAGATCTTGGCATTTATATAGACAATTCACTTCACTGCACATATACAAAACAAAGTGAGCAAATAAAACACTCAGCTACATAAGACACTCATTTAAATTCATCGATGAGGAGAGCTTAATACTGCTGTACAAGTCTCTGGTACATCACCACCTGGAGATTGCTTCTTGCATATGCTCTCCTTACCTTAAGTACAACTCAGATGCCATAGAGAGAGAGTTCAGGGGATAGCCACCACGATCATTCTGAGATTGGGAAACATATCCTACACTGAAAGATTAAAACAACTTAATGTAGAGACCCTTGAATACAGAAGAAAACATGCTGACCTACTGGAGGTCTATAGAATCCGGAACAACATACATAGAGTGGATACTGCCATTCATTGCTCAAAATGCCCTGATAAGAAAATGCTGACTTCATTTATGTGGAGCAAAACCAGAGGATACAGCCATAAACTACAAATTCAGACCTCTACTGGTGCTAGGAAAAATTACCTCTCAGCAAGAGTGGCAAATGCATGGAACAGCCTAAGTGAAAATGGTAACATCTGAAAATATCAATATTTAAAAAAATAATCTTTATTCTGATATCGGACATACCAAATGAAGCTGGCTTAATGACTCAATTAACTGCTGTCCAAAAAAGCCTATTTCAAGTACATTCAAGTATATTATTGGATTTTTTACCTCTACTAAGAAAGTTGGAGAGGTATATGTATTTGGTTGCGTCTTTCCATCCATTTTTCCGCCTGTCTGTCTACATGAGATCCCCAAAAGTACTGAATGAATTTCAATGAAATTTTGCGGATGTGATTACATTTTGGAGTGGATCCATGCACAATTATTTCCGTTGGCAGAGGTATGTGCTCTCCGAGTGCTTTTTAGTTTTATACTTGAATAATGATCTTTGTGGCTCTCCTCTGAACTCTTTCTATGGCATCTGAGTTGTACTTCAGGTTAGGAGACCATATGCAAGAAGCAAACTCCAGATGGGGATGTATCAGAGACTTGTACAGCAGTAGATATATGGGGGGTAAGTTTGTTTACAGAGTCATAACTATCATAAGGCTACAAGATAGGCAGGGTTATCTTACCAAAATATAAACTAGAGACATGTAGGAAGACAAAAGTACAAAAATTGTTTGTCAACCTTGAGTGGTACCAATTTGTGAAAATATCAGTATTGACCCCTGGACGCATTTTGGGGTGGATCCATGCACAACTACCCCTCCTATATCATAGTTATATATCCACACCACATAATATCGCCAAAAGTTCATGTCTGTCCACAAGATATCTCCAAAAGTTCCCAATGAACTTCAATGAAATTTTGTGGAAGGGTAGGCAATATCCAACAGAATAAGTGATTGAATTTTTGGGTGGATCCATGCACAATTACTTTTTCTGTAGCCAACTGCCAGAAGATTTCATTGTGAGGACAGTCATGAGCGTGGTCATAAATGTATGGAAAAAAAATTTCTCAATCTAAAAGAATATTCCTAGATCTGCCCCAAAATTTAACCAAGTCTTCCTTAACCCATTGCCAACCTTTCCACAAAATTTCATTGGAATTCAGTACTTTGGGAGATATTGTGTGGACAGACAGACAGATGTAAAGACAGATGTAAATACATATACCTCTCCAACTTCAGAGAGCGCATACATCTGCCAAAGATGTACCAAAAACAAAAATCCTGGATCCACCCAAATTTAATTTCCTTAGCCCATGGCCTACCCTTCCACAAAATTTCATTAAGAACTTTTAGAGATATTGTGTAGACAGACAGAAAGACGGAAGGAAAGGCACAAGGTAATACATATACCTCTCCGTTATTTAAATTTCACGGCTGGTGATTGGACTAAAGAAGTTGACATAGGAAGCCGAAAAAAAAAAAGAAACAATTCAAAATTATTAATAGGTCTGGTTAGTCACTCAATAGAAACCGTCTTGCAACCAATGTCTTTTAGCAGCATGTCGTGTTGGGGGTGAACAATTAAAAAATTGGAAAAATTGGTAATCAATGAATAAGTTACTTCTCTCACCTTTTGTTGGGCAGTGAGTATTTTCAAAAAACAAGCGTGAATGCTACTGGACACAAACTAAGGGACCAATTTAGCATTGCAAATTGACCCCCCCCCCCCATTAAAGACCTGACCTATTTAGGGGCGGAATTTTCAATAAACAAAAGAAACATTTTTTTTCTAGACATAAGGAGTAAATGCTTAAATTTCCATCCCTCTAGCTCCATTGGTGCAGCCTGTACGCGCGATACATATATACATAGCCAGCCAGACCAGCTTAAAAACTGAAAAAAAACTATGTTGACAGTTTTGGTTGACAGTTTCTAATAAAGAATGTGTAATGAAATCTATATCTATAAAAAAAAATATATATAATAAATAGCGAAAAATACATATCTAAAAAATAACACAATATGTATCTAAAAAAATAACGATATCCATATGTATAAAAAAAACAACTGTATCTAAAAAAATAATGAAATCCATATCTATAAAAAACAAAATCCGTATCTAAAAAAATAACGAAATCCATACCTTTAAAAAACGAAATCCATATCTAAAAAAACGAAATTTTAACGAAATTTAAAAAACTAAATAAATAATAATCAAATTTGCTATTTTTAGATCTAATAAATACACGCTTTAAGTTATACTAAGAGACTGGTTTTGTGTCTTTGTTTTTTTAGAAATAGCTCTTTGAAACAAAATAAACTTGCAAGTAGAAAACTTAATCTAGATGTATCCATTTAAATTAGCTTTCTTTCTGCAATGGCAAAAAATATAAGGATTAGTTTTTGTACCTAATGTCGTTGGAAACTAAAATTTCTAAAATTAAAAGTAAATTAATATAAAACCTCTCTGAAAATAGTTAACAGGCGAGAAAATAATTTTTAACACCAATATCTATACAGTGGCGTAGCATGAGGGGGCAGTCGCCCCCTGGGCACAAGTGTGAAGGCAGTGTTGCCGATTTAGTGCGTTTTGCACTAGATTTAGCGTATTTCATGTTTTGGCAGTGCAAAAAGCGCTAAGTTAGCACGTTTGTGCCATTTTCTGGCTATTATTGGCCATTCTTTTTGGTGGTTTTTGGCTATTTAAAAACATTTAGCGCTTTTTGGCAGTCAAACAAGCGCAAAAATATTTTTGGAGTTGACAACAGTGTGTGAAGGGGCGCAAAGTCTACATTATATTTAATAAAGAATCCCGGAATAAAAGTCACAGGAAGAAAAGTAACGGAACAAAAGTCACAATGTAGCGTTACTCTGAGCTACTTAAAAACGTAATAGGAAGAAAAGTCACAACTTTGATTTTCTGGGTAGGAATTGGTCATAGGAATAAAATCTGTTTAATAAAATAAGTAATATTTTAATTCAATTTATACTAATTAAATGTTATAGTGTGACTTTATTTTAGGCCTATTTAAGGTGGTATTTAATTCTTCATGTTATTGTCATTCAGTGAGTAATGAGTCACAAAATAAATAATCAAAACATTTGGGGGGTGAAGGCACCAACATTATCTTTGCCCCAATGCGCTGAGAACCCTTGCTACACCACTGTATCTATATATATATATATATAAAGTTGTAATATTTGTATGTTTGTATGTTTGTACTCGTGTAACTCGAGAACTATGCATCCAAGACAAAAAATAAAACTATAATTGAATTCAGCACGTCTCAGTCTAGGTGCAGCACACATTTTTAGGTCGATTTTATAAAAGAATTAATTTTTCCATATTTTTTTTCCCATTCTTTTTGCATCAGAAATGTATCCAGCCAACAGCCTGTACGGAGAAGTCAGTCAGTGTTTTAAAAAGTAGGTAATGTATTTGTCCCTGGGGGTTGGGGAGGCGGCCATATACAAAAGATTTTTTCACTTTTTTTGCATCTGAAATGTATCCAGCCAACAGCCTGTACAGAACAGTCAGTCAGTGTTTTAAAAAGTAGGTCATGTATTTGTCCCTGGGGGTTGGGATTAGCTGGTTAGCAAACACCGCAACATGGAGGAAGGCGTACTTACTAACACTTGCAAATACGAAAAGTCCAAACAGCTGCTGGAAATGTAAGAAAAAATACCCGGGTATCAGGGTATTTTTTTTCTTTCAGTTTTTTCTTTTTTTAAATCCCCAAATTTTTTTAAGTTTTCCGTCAAAATATTTTTTTTAGACAATATGGCACAATGTAGATTGTAAGGTTTCACACTAAAAATGACACAAATAAAAATAAATAAGAGAATTTATTCAATATTTTTTTTTTTTTAAATCCCAAATTTTTAAAAAGTTTTCTGTCAAAATATTTTTTTAAGACAATATGGCACAATGTAAAGAAAGTGGTCCCGATTGAAAGGCTTCACACCCTTGATGTTAAAAGTGGCACACAAATAAAAAGAAATAAGAGAATTCATTCCATTTTTTTTTTTAAAACAATCAGAAAGAAAAAATACCACGACAACCGGGTATTTTTTTTTTTTTAAATCCCAAAATTAAAAAAAGTTTTCCGTCAAAATATTTTTTTTAGACAATATGACACAATATAGAGAAAGTGGTCCCGATTGTAAGATTTCACACGCTTGATGTTGAAAATGGCGCACAAATAAAAAGAAATAAGAAAATTCATTCAATATTTTTTTTAAAAAACAAACAAACAGAAAGAAAAAAATAAGAGAATTCATTAAAGAAATACAGAAGTAAACACATAAATTATATTGTTATTGCTTTGAATAAATTAAATTGTTTCGCCTCGCTTAATAAATTTAAAAAAGATTGCATGTCTAAGTTACGTCAGCTAAATTCCAATCGAGACCACCATCACTACATGGTATTGACAGTATGAGGAAATCTTAAGACATGAACCAAACATCTATTTAAAGTCTGAAATATTTTGCAAAATCTGTTTGTATTACAGACAAAGACGAGGAAACCAACCAAAGACCAATAATAAATTAAACTAGCATTCCAAGGGAAATTATGAATCACAAACTAGTGACCAATTTAGCATAAACTTACATTGCATATTGTACCTCTCTCTAAAAACCTATTTAGCGGGTAATTTTGAAACAAAAACAAAAAAACTTTTCCCTACTCATTGAGGGGAGTGTATGTGTGCAAAATTTCAAGTTTCCACTATGACATAGATAGATACATCATCATCAGCTGTCATAAGTCCACTGCTGGACAAAGACCTTCCCCTTCTCCTTCCACGACACCCTCGATTGTGCTAACCTCTACCAAGTCTCACTGGCAAATTATTCTATCTCATCCCTCCATGTTATGTCTGGTCTTTTACTACTGCGTTTACTGTCCCATGGGCATCAATCAGTTGGTCTTTTGCCCCATCTATTGTCATCTCTTCCTATAGATAGATACATATAAATGTCAGAACACATGAATAACCTAAACCCAGCAACAGTATTTAAACCAGTGTTGTGGGTAGTGGTGATTAATGTGACAACATCATAAATTCGCCCAATACTCCCACACAAAAGTTGATATGATTTTTTCTGTTTTTTGCTTTTGCACTATAGAAAAAAACACTTTGAAGCTATGAAATTCTTTGGTGTCAGTTATCAGTAGGAAAGAAATTGTTAGGATTTTTAACTACCGTACGTGTCAGCATATAAGATGGGCATTAAATTTTTTTTCAAAACTAAGTCTGGTAAGTCACTTAATAGAAACCGTCATGTGACCAATGTCCTTTAAAAACGAATAAATCACTTCTATCAGCTTTTGTTCATCATTAAAAAAGTCCAAACTTTCAAAAAACAAACGTGAACACTGCCAGATGCAAACTAAGGGGCTAATTTAACATAAAATTACATTGCAAATTGAACCCCCCACTAAAAACCAATTTAGAGGGTAATTTTCAAAAAACAAAAATACATTCTTTCTAGACATAATAAGGAGTACATGTTTAGATTTTCAGCCTTCTAGCTCCACCGGTGGAGTATGCGTGATACATACAGTATTGCCTATAAATAAGTACACCCCTACCACTATGTTATAGAAAGTTAATTTTCTTTTAAGCCAAACATAGCAGGATTTTATTATTTCTAGTGGAACATTACACAATAAAAACAGATATTATCATTTATTATTTATGACCAAACTCTAAAGCATTGAAACTCTGTTGCCAAAAATATGAATATGTTGACATCCAAAGATGAGTACAACACTACGAAAAAATATGTCTGGCAACAGAGTTTCAATGCTGTGGAGTTTGGTCATAAATAATACCTGATAATATCTGTTTTGATTGTGTAATGTTCCACTAGAAATAATAAAACCCTGCTATGTTTGGTTTAGAAGAAAATTAACTTTATATTAAAAAGTGGTAGGGGTGTACTCATTTATTGGTGATACTGTATATAAAAAGTGGTAGGGGTGTACTGTATATAAAAAGTGGTAGGGGTGTACTCATTTTTGGGTGATACTGTATATAAAAAGTGGTAGGGATGTACTCATTTTTGGGTGATACTGTATATAAAAAGTGGTAGGGGTGTACTCATTTTTGGGTGATACTGTATATAAAAAGTGGTAGGAGTGTACTCATTTTTGGGTGATACTGTATATAAAAAGTGGTAGGGGTGTACTCATTTTTGGGTGATATTGTACATAGTCAGCCAGTCAGTCTGACCAACTTGGAAATCTACGTCGACAGTTTTGGTGACCGTTTTGATTGATGGTTTCTAACAAAAAACCTATTAAGCTTTGAAATTCTTTGAGGTCAATTATCAGTGGGAAAGAAAATGTTAGGACTTTTAACTACCGTACGTGTCAGTATATAAGACAGACATTAAGTTTTTAAAAAAAACAATGCAAATATTACACTATTACACCCAATGTACCCGTGATTAGGGGAGCATCTACTGAAGAAGCTCAATACAGACAGTTATGGAGCTTGGATGAGTTGTTTAGTCTACTAAATACTAGGTATGAACAAAATGAACAAAAATTTCAAGCGTGTGACACCTGATTTTAAAAAAATGTATGGTAGACAATGCAGTACACATATATTTTAGTGGATAATAATAAACAAGGTTAAAATGCATGACAGCTGCACCGTGCAAACAAAAGGCATGTTGTTGTCTGCAGCTCCCATAATTTGAAATAGTGGTCAATTTGCATAAACAAAAAAACGGAATAAAATATACAAAAAATACAGCCGGTAAATATTTTTTCATCATTTCGCTATATTTAATCAGCCATCCTTGTTATAATATTTTTATATAAGTTTCAGTTGAAGCATGTTATAGAAAGAATCAAAAATATACATTTAAAAAATTTTTAAAATATCGGAATAAATCGATAAAAATGTAAAAAAATCTTCTGAATGAAAAAAACATTTTTTTCACAGATCAAATGCTTGAATTATAATTAATAACACTAAAAGATTGCTGAAAAAAAAAAATATTTTACTTAATTTTCCTGCTTTTTTAATCACAAAGTAAGAGTTCCATTCCAGCAGTTCCTGGCTATTATTCTACAAAAGGTAAACATAATTAGTATCTTGAGATATACATCTATAAAATGTGTAAAAATCAACGAAAGTATGATTATATAAAATAAATAAATCATCAAATTAATTAAAGGTGGGGAAGTAATCATATGAAAAATATTTTTCTCCAAAATTTGGAATGGAAAATTATTTTTTTTTAAATTCGTCCTTTAATAAGGTCTACAGGAACCTCAAAAAATTTAAAAGGCAGATCTATATTCAAGTTATGTGAAACATTCTGGCCTAATTTTTCAACAAGGGGCCTCCAAGCTTTATATAGCTTAGGGCAATGGTTCTCAACATGGACGCTAGCATGCCCCTTGGTTTGTTTCAAGGGGGCATTGAGGTGACTAAAGACCTTAAGGGGGCATTTGAGCTTCTAGAGGGGGCACTGTGAAGATTCCATAAACATCTATGATTCTGATTAACAAATTGCTGTTGTTTAGTAGTATCTGCTTAGAATTTGATATACTTACTATAACATTTTCCTTAATAAAACCTTTGAACTGAATGTTTATGTTTCTACCACATGTCTCTAAAAATCTGTGTTGAGTACTTCTCATATTTAAACTACAGGGAGGCATTGGTAGGGGGGGGAGGCTGAAAAAGAGAAACACTGGCTTAGGGCCTCACCAAGTCTAAATCCAGCATTACTGACCACGAATAGATGGAAAACTCAAGGTCAAATTGTCATTCTTATTCTTGCCAATTTCGGTTCTTCGGCCAAAACATAGTGGTAAAAACAACAAAGATGAGGACAACTCTAGTCCTGGAATAACAATATTGATTTATCCATTGGTTCCATGTATAAACATCAATTCCCTTTTTGATGATTGAGGCTTGTTAGTGGGTGGTGTTGATGGCCAAGCAGTTAGCAGCATGGAAAATGGAAGACTTTGCACTAATGCCCTTGGGATAGGCATGAATCCATCACTTCTCCTCCAGCTACAGGAAAGTCCAACTCCCTTGTCCAGCGTCGTGAGAGTTTGGAAACAGACTGAGTAGGGAACGTGTTCCCGAAAGGTATGGTCAATGCGGTTTTGGTGAAGCTTCGACTGTCCTAGCAAGCCGGAAGTGGATTATAATAAATGCTCACATGAAATAACCTTGTGACACCCTCGATGGTACAAGTGGATGGATGACTGTACTTTTAGGCTTGTTACTCTCACCAATGAAACATTTGAAATGGAATCGAATCTCAGGACTTTTAAAAGACCTTCAGTTCTAGGTTTTTGTTATCTAATTACACTGGCCAACAAAATTGAACTTTTTTTATCATGGTTGCAGTACAAATTTTTTAGACCAATTCTCGAAGCAGATCACAAATTTTGAGTCCATTTCACTCTAGCACATCTCATTTTGTATTGTTTTGTTTAACTGCACATCGACCCTTGGTGGGTCATTTAGTGCCGAATTCAGTAGGGGGAAGGGGGGAGATCCCAAATCCCTGTCACTGAGACAAATGTCACGAGGACCGGGATAAACTTCTCAGGACGAATCCCGAGCATGCTAATGGTGATCGCTTCCTGACCAGCTTGCCAAGATATCCTGTGCAACTTCTCCCAGATATCCGAGCATGCCACAAGGACCCTCGAAGGGCCATGGTTTTCTGAACTTCGAGGCCATGGCGTTTTCAAAGAACAGATACTTCACTTTGATCCTAGCTAAAAGGCCAGGCTTTTCTCTCATTTTTTGCTACGGACACCTTCTGTTTTCAGTTCTATACAAAGAAGATACTATGCAGAAGGACAAGCTAAAAATGTTCAGCTTTGGACCCCCTATGGTGCTCTATAGGAGTTTATATGCTAAAATACAGCTTTCATCTCATCATGAAAACTAGACATTATCGGAATCAGCATCCAACTAGTGATGTACCGGAATATCTGGCAGCAGATTCACAAAAGATTATCACTACCATCATGCGAATCTGGTGCCGGATATCCGACTGGATTGATATTCCGGTACATCACTATCCAAAACTACATGAAGTACACTACAACACATGCCTGATGAAAGATTTGTTGCTGACTAGTGTTATTAGTGAACCAATCTGTGAGTAAAGTTGAATGAAAGAATCTATAAAACTCATTGATAAAACTATGTTTACTCACGCGACAAATATAACCTACTTTAAAATAAAATTATTGATTTATACATAACGCAAAAATGTTCCAGACCTTTTAGAAACTTGCTGAGCTCAGCTCAAATGTTCTCATGTCATGCGGCGCATGAGGCAATGATTTTGTCTCCATTTCTCAAACGATCCAATCATTGTTTCTATAGCAATTGTGGGTTTTTACGGGACTGAGGTGCTAGCCCAATGCCTAAGATAGAATGCTCCACAGGGCTAAAGGGCTCAAATTGCCCTGCGATTTATCCAGGTTATAGAATTTCATAGCCAGCATTTTAATCACACTCATCTTCATAGCTGAAATAGCCAAATAGCGAAACCATAAAACTCCCGGTTCATCTGGTGTCACTGATAGCAAACTAGAAATTGTTTAAAATGTATATTTTTTTTATAGATTGGTCAAACTGAAACTCATATAAAAATATTATAACAAGGATAAATAATTAAATATAGCATGATGATGTTGAAGAAATATTTACCGCCTGTATTTTTAATATATTTTCATTTTCTGTTTTGTTGTTCGTATAAATTGGCCGCTAAAAAAAAAATTTTTCCACCAATCAAAAGCCTGAATTATAATTAATCGAGTAAAACTGAACATTTGTTGACAAAAAAATTATTTCACTTAATTTTCCTGGTTAAAAATTTGTCCTTTAATAAATAAGTATCGAACATTTTATTAAAATTGAATAATATGCGGGTTTTTTTTCATTATTTTGTTAATAACAGATCAATACATTGTATAATTATTAAATTATGAAATTAAATCTAGCCACTTTTAGCCATTCAAATTGGCCGATTGCCAAACAAATACCTTCGTATTCGTTTCTACATAATAGAAGAAAATAATTATCATGTCAGATTTTTCTCCAATTCTTCTTCTTTTTGGTGATATCAATTTTATGAAAATTGATTAAGCTGTGATATACAATAGAATAGTTTCTTTGTCAATGGGTGTCAATTTTGGGACCATATTGTTTTGGGCCAGAGATAACGTGTAATGACTTGAGTTGATGAGAAGAAAGCTTAAAAGTAAAACATTGTTTTCTAAATTGGTCTCACAATGTCAATAAACCTTATTAAGAATACTTTAACAGTACCAATAATATTCTCGAAATCGTAGTAAACATTTAAAACACCGATAAATTAATTTGAAAAAGATCTACGGTCGGATAGTCAGAACCAACGAGGTTGGAGACCATGTTTATTTGGGCTATCCTTGCTTTGGGGCTTTCAAAATGGCTAACTTCCGTTTAACTTTAACAAGCAATATGGCAAATTTCGTTTAAAGTTTACGATGTATTGTTATGACTTAGTGTTACTGGCCAATAGGGTTATGAGGGTTTTTTAATTACAAAAGATTTAATTATAAGTAGCCAGGCAAAACAAACAATCGTTGCATAACGAAAAAAACAATGTAATTTATTTTAATTACATAATGTATTTTAAAGGAAGAATTTTATTTTATCATTATGTAAGGAAACAAATAAGAATATAGAAAATATACCGATGCGCTTCCAAAGTTAATTAAAAAGACAATGTACCGAAAAATATATCTATTTTAAGTCGAAGAAGAAACAATGTAATTTATTTTAATTATATAATTTATTTTAAAGAAAGAATTTTATTTTATCATTATGTAAGGAAACAAATAAGAAAATATACGGATGCGCCTCAAAAGTTAATTAAAACGACAACATACCGAAAATAATATCTATTTTAAGTTGAAGAAAGTTAAACGAAAGTAGCCATTGCTAAAGTTAGCCATTTTAAAGATTGTAACCTAAGATTAAAAATATACTCGTTCGAAGTTTTTTCGCTATGGTTTAATTATTTTTACTTTTATGGTATTTTTGCAACAAAAAAAATATTGTGAATTAGAATGATTTTGGTTCTCTCGAATTGCTGAACAAGTGGTCAAATACTTTATTTTCTTACAGAAATGTTTCGAAAGGTTTTTGGCGAAGAGAGTGGAACACTGGAAAAGAAGATCAGAAAAAGCATTTCAGATCAACGTTTCTGTTTTGTTTTTATTTTAATGTACAGTAAAATAAGAATTCTTTACTTAAAACAAACCTTTAATGGAAATTTTTACTTTTTAAATCGATCTACATGTGGGTTGTCATATCTGAACATTTAAACCCCCGCCCGACACACACTTTGGTCAGTGTTGCTAACTCAAAAAATATTTTTGCGCTAGTTTGACTGCCAAAAAATGCTAAATATTTTAAAAATAGCCCAAAATGGCCAAAACCACAAAAAAGACGCTGGAAATGGTCGAAAATGGCCCAAAACTGCCAAAATGTCTTAGGCGCAAACGCGTTAATTTAGCACTGCCTAAACAAGAAACGTGCTGAATCTAGCGTGAAACGCGCTAAATTGGCAACACTGACTTTGGTGCTAAGCAGGGTTGCCAGATAGTTGGAGACGTTTCTGGTAAAAAAAAATGGCTAAATGCCAAAATTGTCTATGAAACATTGCAATCCTACAGTACACGGCACCAAAATAAGAATTTATTAAAAATACTACTACAACAGTCAACTTACATCAATGAATCCTCTATTTCAAAGTCATACGGGTCTCCAAACTTTTTATACCATCAACCACCCAGGGATATACAGAAAATACCAATAATAAAGTAGCCGTGCAGTTTTAGACATGGTTTCGTTTCATTTCAGTTTGTCACATTTTTTTTTAATTGAAAAAGGAAAATATAAATATGGCCAAACCAAAAGGTTCATGGCCAAAAATGTTTTTTTAAAAAGGCCAGATTTAGCAAATTTGGGCATAAAATAGCCAAAATGGCAACCCAGGTGGTCCTTTAAAGAATTTTAAAAATTCCCCCCGGATGAAGATTTCGTTCGAGACCAAAATCAAAAACACGTCCGGGATATACTAAGTAGATTAGGGTTGACTTATCTACATCCGGGGAAAATGAGGCTGATTTTCGCCTAATAACCAATTGAATACTTTTTTCATTTCAGCATTTATTTTGAAGGTTATACTTGCTCTGATGGGTTTAAAATACGGTTAGCTATAAAATGGCTACTTCCGGTTACGTTCAGCAATAAAAATGGCTATTTCCGCTTTTAACCAAGCAGACAACATATTGCGAAGGGGGGAGGTGTTATAGTTATGTACCTTATATCGGTCAGTAGATACCATGCAGTAATTAGATCGATGTAGGTTTCTACCAATTGTTTCCCAGCACCTCATCTTTTTATGATGAGCGTGGGTTACATAGTTTAGTAGAAGGTGTAACAATATTTGTCTCTGCTTGACCATTCCCTCTCTAAGCTAGTCTTGAAAGTGTTCACATTCTCTGCAGTGAAACAGCTCCAGTTCGCTGTCACTCTTGCAGTGAAGAACTGTTTTCTTGCGCCAGTTTCAAGTAGTGTTTGAAGTTTGTGGCCTCTAGCGTGTGTGTGTTTGGAGAAAGGTTCAGCATGTGCCTGTTTGGGCAGATAGGGCAACAACAGTGAGTTTTGGTTGGTCAAGATGTGGTGGGTTTCTATCACATCAGCTATTCTGCGTCTGTATGCGAGAGTTGGTATATCAAGCTGTTGCAGTCTGCTAGCGTAGGGGGGGGGTCCTTCAGTTCAGTGACTAGTTTAGTGGCTCTCCTCTGAACTTTTTCGATTGCATCCTGGTCACGCTTCAATTGAGGAGACCATGAACAGGATGCATATTCCAGGAGAGATTTGTATAACATTGTGAATATTTCCTTGCCATTAGTTGTTTTCATATGACATTTTTCCTTGGGATTATTATATTAGTAATAACATATTGGTACGCCTCAAAAGTTAAATAAAACGACAGTGTACCGAAAAAAAAAAAATTCTATTTTTAGTCAATGAAGAAACAATGTAATTTAAGTCAACCGGAAGTAGCAATTTTATAGCTACTGGCGGTTTAGCCATTTTATAGCTAACCCTATTGAAAACCCATCAGAGCAAAAATTACCATTTTGAAAAATCATCATTTCATTTTTTTAAAAATTTATTTCTAAAACCGCAAAACATACATAGGGCACCCAGTGAGGATCGATCTCACTAATATATTAATAGTAAGCATTATTTGTTCAATTTTGACTCAAAATTAGGAATGAATTTATTACAATATTTCAGTGTAAATTACTATAAAAAATGACATATGACAAATTATATTCCTCTGTCACATTACAATGGTTACAAACATGACCAAATTAACTGTGGCTTTTTTAGAAATTGTCAACCAAAACTGTCAACATAGGGATTTATGTTTTACACAGAATTATGTAAAATAATAACCTTCGGTGAATTTCAAACTAAACCCTTCTTTCAATCAACGGGGGTAGTAAAAATATGATTCTACGTACAGCTTTTTCACTTTCTGAGGAAATTGCTATTCTGAAACAAGTAAAAAAAAACAATGCTAAAACACCCGTCAATAAAAAAAAATAAGCGATAAGACAACCAGAACTGTTTTGCTCATTGTGATTTTAAACATTCTGACATGGAGAAGCCAGATACACCCAATAGGGAGAAGGAAGCCATTTTGGAAGTGCAATGTGTTGGAAACTGTGAAGAATTTGCATGCATCAATAACAGCCTACAAATGTCAGGATGAAAATAAAGACTGAAGATGTAATTGTTGAACAAATTGCTGCAAAACATGAAAATCCTCAGAAGATCATAAAAACGATGAGAATGATACACCCTAAAAAACGAAAATAATGAGAATGATACACCCAAAAAAATAAAAATGATGAGAATGACACACACCAAAAAATAAAAATGATGAGAATGACACAATCCCAAAAATAAAATTGATCAGAATGACACACACCAAAAAATAAAAATGATGAGAATGACACACACCAAAAAATAAAAATGATGAGAATGACACACACCCCAAAATAAAAATGATGAGAATGACACACACCAAAAAATAAAATTGATGAGAATGACACACACCCCAAAATAAAAATGATGAGAATGACGCACCAAAAAATAAAATTGATGAGAATGACACCCCCCCCAAAATAAAATTGATGAGAATGACCAACCCAAAATAAAAATGATGTTATTTTGTGCAAGAATGTAATGAAGGAGGTACGTTATTCAGTAGATACCTACGCTGATTTTGTTCACATGCAGTCATTTAAGAGACTATGGCAGGATACACTCAACAGTGGTGTAGTAAGGGTTCTCAGCACCTGGGGGCAAAGACAATGCCAGAGGCAAAGACAGCGCCCGGGGAGGGCATAATTATCAATTGACAGGCATTATAGGCCAGAGGAAATTTTGCACCCCTTCATACATGCGGCTGGAAGTGACTGCTACCTCTCGGCCTCCTCTTGCTACACCCCTGACACTGAATAAATTCTACAAAGATCAATGAATATTAATGATTACAGTAATTTATTAAACCAATAATATGAAAACAGTTTTGGGGAAGAGTTTTTTGTCTAAAAATTCACTGAATTTGCTTTATTTTGGTTAATAGTAAAAGTTTTATTTTCTATAGTTTTGAGAAGGGTCATTAACATTCAAATAGTTCTTCAGACGATTGAACTCTGTCTTGTTGTTTGTGTTGTTCTATAGTTTTGAGAAGGGTCATTAATATTCAAATGGTTCTTCAGACGATTGAACTCCTTGTTTTTTGTGTTGTTAACACAACATTTTGGCCGATCCTGAGGAAGGCCAAAGAATGGATCAGCCAAAACGTTGTGTTAACATTCTGGTACAACACTCTGGCGTTTAATCAATGTAGTACCAGTAAACCGGTAAGAGCATGTACCACGATTTTATATTCCGTAACATAGCTTGTAGCATAGTATTCAGTGTAATACTGCTGCGTACCATTAGAAATAGAGTAAATCTAATGGCTGCACCCTTTGTTTGCATATTCCTGCGTATAATTCAAAACGTTTTTGTGTTCGTACGAATATGGATCAAGACGCAGATCAATCCAGCTGTTCTTGAAGTGAAAAGGGGGCGGGTAATCTTTATGAGCAGTGAAGAATTGTTATCTAAAGTGCTAGAATCTGGGGATGATGAAATGGTTTACAATGAAGACTGGAGAATGAGTAACTTTGTACTATCCATTTGCTGCTGTTCACACCCGATTTATTCTGAAATAGTGAAATTTACCCAAAATGTCCAGGGATACTGTACAAAATGATTTAGTACTGCACAAGATTAGACTTAGAACTGCACAAATTGATTTAGTACTACACAACGTTAGATTTAGAACTGCAGAAATTGATTTAATACTGTACAACATTAGATTTAGAACTGCACAAATTGATGTAGTACTGCACAACATTAGATTTAGTACTGCACAACGTTAGATTTAGAACTGCAGAAATTGATTTAGTACTGCACAAGATTAGACTTAGAACTGCACAAATTGATTTAGTACTGCACAACATGAGATTTAGTACTGCACAACATTAGATTTAGAACTGCAGAAATTGATTTAATACTGTACAACATTACATTTAGAACTGTACAAATTGATTTAATACTGCACAAGATTAGACTTAGAACTGCACAAATTGATTTAGTACTGCACAACATTAGATTTAGTACTGCACAACATTAGATTTAGAACTGCACAAATTGATTTAGTATTGCACAAGCAGGGGTCTACTGCACGTTATAATAAACCCTGCTTTGAACCACCTTATGAAATTTCTTTCAGAGGCTCTGTCAGTAAGATATGTCTCAGGGTTTAATGACTTAACTAATTCAGCCAGTGAAGCCTATACCTAGGTGGAACACGAAACCAGAAGTTTTACTACATCTCCTCTCCAAATGTTAATATTATATTGTTTGTTTTTACTATGTACAGTGTTGGCCCTAGGTCTGACTGCACTCTGCTGCAAACTGTTGAATTTGTGCAACTCACTAAATTAAAAGGTTTAAATAGTAGGTCCGATTGCGCCCTCAGAGCTCCGCAAACTGCAGTTTCAGGGTCCCACAGGCTACCTCTGCTATCTAGTAATAGTCTTTAATTATTAAAATTCTGGTGTGAATTATTTTAATCACCACTACCCACAACAGACCGGTTTAAATACTGTTGCTGGGTTTACATTATTCATGTGTTCTGACATTTATATCTAGGTATCTATCTATGTATCCGGACTTTGCCTATCCCTAAACGTTTATAGTAGAAACTTGAAATTTTACACACAAACTCCCCTCAATGAGTAGGGGAAAAGGTTTTTTGTTTTCTTTTAAATTTTCACCCTAATACAGTTTTTAGTTTGGGGGGGGTTCAATTTGCAATGTACATTTATCCTAAATTGTTCCTTTAGTATGTGTCCAGCAGCATTCACACTTGTTTTTTGAAAATTTAGACTATTTTAGTGATCATTGCCTAACAAAATGCGAGAGAAGAAACTTATACATCGATCATCCGTTTTTCCAATTTTTTGATTGATCACACCCAACACAACATGCTTAAAGACATTGGTCACGTGGTGGTTTCTATTGAGTGACTCATGTTTTTTTTAAAATCATAAATACATGCTTCAAACCATACCGGTAGCATTTTCATCAAGGTAAATTAATTTTACCACCATCACTGCTTAATTCACAAGGTAAAAAGAAGCATACATGGGTGGTGATGATTCATAATTTCCCTTGGAATGCTAGTTCATTATTATTTTTTGCTAGTATTTTCTTTACCTTATTGTTGCTTTTTATCACAATTTTGTAGAATACCTTCTGACCATTAACCTTTTGGCTGTCAAGTATTAATCACCACCACCCACTGGTTTATTGCTGGGTTTAGGTTATTCATGTGTTCTCACATTTATATGTATCCAGACTTCATAGTAGAAACTTGACATTTGGCATTAAATAGGGAAAATCTTCTTCTTTTTTTGTTAAAAATTCTCCCCTAAATAGGTTTTTAGAGGGGGGTTCAATTTACAATGTAAGTTTATGCCAAGTTGATCCCTAGTCCAGCAGCGTTCATGCATTTATTTTGTATTTTTTAAAGTTGTAACTCCTGTGCCAGGTTTTTCTTTTGGCAGCATGCCTTATTGGGGTTGATCAATTAAAAAATTGAAAAAAGGGGTGATCAATGAATAAGTTACTTCTCTCGCCTTTTGTTAAGCAGTGATCACTAAAAAAGTCTGAATTTTCGAAAAATCAAGCGTGAATGCTGCCAGTCACAAACCAAGGGATCAATTTAGCATGAACTTACATTGTAAATTGAACTCCCCACTAAAAGCCTATTATGGGGGGAGTTTCAAAAAGGAAAAAAAAACGTTCTGTACTTAATAAGGGGTAAATGTTTAAAATTTCAGCCCTCTACCTCCATTGGTACAGTCTGTACATGTGTTACATACATAGGCAGCAAGCAAGCCAGACTGGCTTAAAAACTGAAGAAACCTACATTGACAGTTTTGGTTGACGGTTTCTAATATATACATAAATGTATGTTAAAGAAATGCGTAACACACTATCATAAGATGAGTAATCATGTCTGTGGAACTGGACTGACGAATTGCTAAAATGAGTTATCACGGCTGTTGAACTGGACTGACGACTTGCTAAGATGAGTTATCACGTCTGTGGAACTGGACTGACGACTTGCTAAAATGAGTTATCACGTCTGTTGAACTGGACTGACGACTTGCTAAGATAAGTTATCACAGCTGTAGCACTAGACTGACGACTTGCTAAAATGAGTTATCACGTCTGTTTAACTGGACTGACGACTTGCTAAGACAAGTTATCACATCTGTGGCACTAGACTGACGGCTTGCTAAGATGAGTTATCACGTCTGTGGAACTGGACTGCCGACTTGCTAAGATAAGTTATCACGGCTGTAGCACTAGACTGACGACTTGCTAAAATGAGTTATCACGTCTGTAGAACTGGACTGACGACTTGCTAAGACAAGTTATCACATCTGTGGCACTAGACTGCCGACTTGCTAAGATGAGTTATCATGTCTGTGGAACTGGACTGACGACTTGCTAAGATAAGTTATCACGGCTGTAGCACTAGACTGCCGACTTTCTAAGATGAGTTACCACGGCTGTGGAACTGGACTGACGACTTGCTAAGATGAGTTATCACGTCTGTGGCACTATACTGACAACTTATAAAATTAGTTAAAATAAGTTATCATGTTCTATTCCGACTGAAGATGACTACTGCAACTTTTGTATTGTATATATAATAAATACAAAATTATAAAAATATATCTTTTATTTTTGTAAAAATGTATTTATTTATTAGAATGAAATAAGCCCTTACATATTTCTGCCATAAATTTTCAAAATTTTCAAGACTTTTCAGTTTGGCCCAGTCGGTAAGAGAGTCGTCTAACAATCACTTGGTCGTGATTTCAAATCACAGTAGGGAAATATTATTTTTATAAATGTATTTATTTATTAGAATGAAATAAGCTCTTGCGTATTTCTAACAAAAAGTTTCGAAGATATGTAAGACTTGTCAGTTTGGCCCAGTCGGTAAGAGAGTCACCTAACAATCACTTGGTCATGATTTCAAATTATGGTAGGGTAATGTTAATTTTATTTATCGGTTTGGTTTAACATGCCGGAACAGACAACCAGTGATGCGTTTTACTCCTCTAAATTAGATGAGGATTGTTCCCTGTTCTTGTTCTTGTTGTTATGGTAGAAAAACAAAGTCAACTCCAGACTTGGACTGGTGTTTGACAACCCCCCCCCCAAAAAAAAACGCGTATGTATGGGAAAGGATAAAGATTACCCAGTCCCTGCAACCAGTGTCACAGAGGCGTCAAGATTATTCTCGACCATCCCCTTATAGTGCAATGGGGAGGTGCTGTCCCAGAGTTTGAATCCCCTTGACCAGGCTCACCTCATTTTAGATGAGAACACAACTAAGGATCATATACTCCACTCTGATCCTGGTGGCACTGAAAGTGTAAAAGAAAGTACTCAATATTTCTACGATGTTAGAATTAGCTGCAAATATTTTGTGTTCATGAAATCATTAATGATTTTTCTTTTTGAAACGATCTTGAAAAACATCAACAGCCAACACCTAGTAGATTCCAGAGGTAAATCTAAGTACTAGTACTTGTTCTCATATTACTAATAAACCTTAATTAAAACTGTTAACAGCACTCGAAGCCAATGAAAAATGCTAAATATTTAAAACAGATTTTTCATTTTTACTTTAATAATCACAGCTACCAAAGGTTTAGGTTATTCATATGTTCACACATTTATATGTATCTATCTGATAATTATAAAGACATTTAATTAGTTGAGAAGCTATATTTGCTCGGCGCTGGTGTGAACAACTGCTAAACGAGCAGTCTAAATCGTGTAAGTAAATAAAGAAACGAGCGCTGTGCGGGGATCGTCAACTTTGGAAGCAACCTTATATGCAGGTTCTGCTCTACCAACTGAGCTAACGAAACTCTCATGGTAGGCAGGAGTTTTTTACTATACACTTTACTGGCCCCTCTACTTACACGTTCGTATTTAGGCACTAATATAATGTATCTATCTACCTATCTTTGTATCCGGACATCGCCCAGCCCTAACTGTTCATATTAGCAACTTGAAATTTTGCACACACACTCACCTCAATGAGTAGTGAAAATGTTTGTTTTTGTTTTTTGAAAATCCCCCCCGCACCCAATAGGTTTTTAGAAGGGGGGTTCAATTTTATCCATATATCAATCTGGACTTCGCCCAGCCCTAACTGTTCATAGTAGAAACTTGAAATTTTGTACACGCACTCCCTTCAATGAGTAGGGAAAATGTTTTCTTTTGTTTTTTGAAAATTCCCCTCCAAAATAGAGTTTTTCAATGTAAGTTTATGCTAAATCGGTCAGTAGTTTGTGCCTGCTTCTCTTTTGAAAATTCAGACATTTTTTAGTGATCACAGCCCAACTTTTTAATTGATCACCCCCAACACAGCATATATGGGTGGCAGTGATTTATAATTTCCCTTGGAATGCTAGTCTTTCTACTAAAATTAACACATTAATGAAAATTACAATGTAAACAAAAGAAATACATCTTAAATATAAAATTTAGATTGAAAAATAAATCAATTTATGGTAGAAACTTCTAACATTGTTAATTTTACATAAATAGTTAATAATTTTGAAATATATTAAAATAATCAATTGTCCTAACTTCAAATTTATTTTTTAATTAATTTCACCTTTCTGCTCTCCAGTGGATAGAAAACAATGCTCAAGCATATTTTTTACCTGACCTCATTCTCTGAACTCACACCATTTTATGGCTTAATCAAGAAAAAGAACAGACTCTGTTCAGAACCTGTGATGTCGTTTACACAATTTTTTATAGCATTTGGCAACATTTGTTTCTGTATTAAAACTATTTGTTTCCAAGTGATTAAAAAAAAATATAGTCAGGCTGTTGAAAGATTAAACAAAGTCTCTCTGAAAATGGACACTGACTGTTTTTTTCGTGCCTTGCTATATTTTCATTTGAATCCAAGAAGTGTGTATCTATTTGTGTTGCCCATAAGTTATAGGTCATAACACTACGCTTAGCTTCTTAAATTATGAACACTTTTTCTTACATCACATTTTTTTCTTTCGAGAATTGATTTAAAAAAAGAATTATATGACGCTGTGTGATGTAAAAAATAAAAAAATATTCATCTTTCTTTGCCCACACCCTCTGTCCTTCCTTTCTTATGAACGTATTCAAATTTGGTCTCATCGAAAAAGTTTTTGGCATTCATAGAACTGAAACTTTCGTCGCGGTTAAAAAAGTTAAAAACACAAAACCTCCATCAACTCCACACTATTCTTTATATTCAAAGCAGAAATTATTTAACATTTAGTGATATTAGATTTCTATTCACGACAGAATAGAAATCTTTAACTTACTCATGGAGCTTAATGTCCAGTTCCGGGGGTCAGGTTTATTGCACGAGGTGACAATTTTTGTCCCTACCCACATGTACGCGTATGGGTCCCCGCACTATACTTGACCGTGTGTCATATTCTCTCCTCATGGGGAGGACGGAGCGATAAACACCTGCTCATAAAGTTTTTTTTTTTTAATCAGCCTTTTAAGCTCTTTGTTGAACATAGTCTTTCCCCAAGGTTGTAAGACATGAGGGTGTAATGGGCCTTACCCTGCCATGCTGGCCCAAGATGTGTTGGCAGGGGGGGGATAGATTCATGCCTCTCCCAAGTGCATTAGTGCGTAGTGAACACAAACTGTCTCAGCTGATCTCATTCACTGTTAACTGCTCAGCCACCTTGCACCTCACACAAAAAGATGTTCGTTTGGGGGTGTGATTGGCGCGGTTGGTAATGCAGTGGACAATGGAATCGGCAACCCGAGTTCAAACTCAGGTCGGGGCTGGTTATGTTCACTTTGTACTAATTATCTTGGGAAAGGCATGAATCTATCTCTTTTCCGCCTAGCTATGGGTAAAATAGCAGGGCAGATTGGGCTCTGTAGCCTTAGTAAGGCAACCAGTCTAGGAAAGGACAACTCCAGGATTGGAGCCCCCTTATGGTGGTTTAACGCTCAATTTGACGTCCTTCCAGGCAGCTCCTGCAGCCAGTATTGCTCTCTGCTTTCCTCTGGAAAGCCAAGAGGGGGATTCTGATGACTGGGAATCCCAGGATCTCCATACACTTTGCCCAGGCATGGGCCCGGGGGGGGGGGGGGAAGTTCCATTGTCTGTAGAGACAAGAACGGAGGTCATTCAATTTGTTCACTTATTAACATTGAAGGTGCTGAGCAGGAAAAGATAACCATGCTCCTCCTGTCATAGTTTAATTATATTTCCACTTATATTTAGAAAATTTTTCACTTTTTCCCGAGATCGCTTCTCGGCCTTTTGGCTAAGATCAAAGTGTAGTATCTGTTCTTCGAAACCCCCATGGCCTCGAAGTTCGGAGAAACACGGCCCATATGGGGTCCTGTGGCATGCTCGGGTATCGTCCTGGGAGAAGTTGTGCCGGATATCTTGGCTGCGGCTGATAACGCGCCGGGTATCGACACAGGGATATGGGATCCATCCTGAGGAGCTTTTGGACCCATCCCCATCCTCATGTCATTTGTCTCAGTGACAGGAATTTGGGATTCTCCCCCCTCGGGTCTCTAGGCACGGGGATATGGGATCTCCACCCCCCTCCTGCACGTTCGCGTATGGGGCCGACCCCCACATTAAAAAGACTTCATGTCAAATATGCCGCTGTGGGGAGGCGAATAAAGAAGCTCAGCCTTTTGGATAAGATCAAAGTGTAGTATCTGTTCTTTGAAACCGTCATGGCCTCGAAGCTCGGAGAAACACGCCCCGTATGGGGTCCTGTGGTATGCTCGGGTATCGTCCTGGGAGAAGTTGCGCAGGATATCTTGACTGCGGCTGATAACGCGCTAAGATCGAAGTGAAGTCTCTGCACTTCGAGACCACCATGGCCTCAAAGTTTGGAGAAACATGGCCCCTTGAGGGTCCTGTGGCATGCTCAGGTATCTTCGGATACCTGGGAGAAGTTGCGCAGGATATCTTGGTCAGCTGGTTGCGATCCCCATTAGCACACTCGGGATCCGTCCTGAGGAGCTTTTGGACCCATCCCGGTCCTCGTGGCATTTGTCTCAGTGACAGGGATTTGGGATTCTCCCCCCTCAGGTCTCTAGGCACGGCACATGGGATCTCCACCCCCCTGCTGCACGTTCGCGTGCAGGCCAACCCCACATTAAAAAGAGTTCATGTCAAATTTGCCACCGTGGGGAGGCGAATAAAGAAAGGCCTTTTGGCTAAGATCAAAGTGTAGTATCTGTTCTTCAAAACTGCCATGGCCTCAAAGTTCAGAGAACAACGGCCCTTCAGGAGTCCTTGTGGCATGCTCGGGTATCTCCGGATATCTTGGCCAGTTGGTCGGGAGGTGATCACCATTAGAATGCTCGGGATTCGTCCTGAGAAGCTTTTGACCACTGACCAGCTTATCCCGGTCCTCGTGGCATTTGTCTCAGTGACAGGGATTTGGGATTCTCCCACCTCAAGTCTCTAGTCATGGGATCTAGCCCCTCCCCCCTACTGAATTCGGCACTAAATGACCCACCAAGGGTCGATGTGCCGTTAAATAAAACAATCAATCAATCAATTTTTTCCTAAAATTTCAAATGTTTTACCCAAAATATCCCTACACGATACAGGTGCGGATTTAGATATTTCATATCTAAATTTAGTCTATTTTAATGAGCGGAAGTTAAGGGAGATAATTTATAGAAACTATGAAGAAAGACCTATAATCTTTAATAATTATTTTAGATTTCTCCAGAACCGCTGATCGAAACAACTTCAAACTTGACACTACACTGCTTTGTGTGCTGTCTAATATATCTGGCAAATGTCAACTTCGTGCAATGGTAGGTTGTTAAGTAATCACTGTGCACAGATTTCTCGAGAACCGCTGATCTAAACAACTTCAAACTTGACACTGCACTGCCTTGTGTGCTGACTAATATATCTGGCGAATGTCAACTTTGTACAATGGCCTGTTGTTCAGTTATTGCGGTGCATACACACGCACAGATTTCTGGTGGATATGGTTAGACAATGTGGAAAAGAAAGGATGAGAACAGGGTGTTACGTTTCAAACATGTTTATTATCGTGAAGATAAATCTTTATGCATTTCGTCGTTGCGAACGATGTCCTCAGAAGAAATTTGAACATAGAGTAGTGCGATCATCCATGTGGTGTGGTATGAATGAAACAAGATGCGTTTTGTGTATTATATACCAGGTGAACTGGTTTGTTAAATGGGGAATTGCTTTTTTGGGAAGGGTCAGTGTACCGGTGTTGAAGTGGGTGGCGGTGGGGTGTTTAGATAGTGGCTGTCCTTTTTGGGATTTTTAGGTGGGTCTGAGTGATGCCTTGTGTGCTAGGGTATGGGTGGCAGTGGGGTGTGTAGATAGTGGTAGTCTTCTCTGTTTTTTTTTAATTGGGTCTGATTTATTTATGTGGGTGGGTGTATGCGTGTCACTAAGGGTGTGTGTGTGAAATGACAGTTTTATTTAAATACTCTAATTCATATTTCATCACATCTTTTTTTTCCTATTTACTAAAAAGAATGTTCAAGACAGCCCTTGTGGAATCTTTCAGTTTTCCTCTAGGTCAGTGGTTCTTCGGGGTCCCAGGTCACATTCCTCCCCTTGCAATCCCAGGTTTTCTCAATTCCTCCCCCATTTTGAATTGTCATCTAGTTATTTTTTCTCTATAGTACTTTCTGTTATATGTTCCTCCCCAAGCACAAAAATCTTTTTTTTAAATATCTAGATAAAGAAATTTTATTAAAAAAACCCCAAATAATCCTAAGTAATCATAAATTAACCTTAAAAACAAAAATGTGTCATAACCATAAACCCTGACTAAAATTTATCCCTTTCAGAAATTCCTCCCCTGAGAGCCTCTCGTCTGAGAATCTCTGCACTACTTGGAAATTTTTTTCTTTCTGAGTTTTCAACATTATACAAACAAATATTGCTAATTTAAGAAAATTAATTTTTTATGAATAGTTCGGAGCCAATCTTACAGGTGTGGATCCAGAATTTTGAGTGGGGGTAGGGGTCAATTTTTTTTCCCCAACATTATCATACTAACAAATATTGCAAATTTAAGAAAATTAATTTTTGATGAATATTTCAGTGCCAATCTTACAGGTGTGGATCCAGGATTTTTAGCAGGGGTGAGGTCAATTTTTTTTCCCCAACATTATCAGACTAACAAATATTGCAAATTTAAGAAAATTAATTTTTGATGAATATTTCAGAGCCAATCTTACAGATGCAGATCCAGAATTTTGAGCAGAGGTGGGGGGCAATTTTTTTTTTTTCAAACTCCATGTCTAATTAGACAGTAGATACAATACACTTCTGTTTTTAGGGTTAATTGGGTTTTCTATTTCTACAATTTCTTTATCTAGATATCTAAATTTTTTTTAAATAGGGAGAAGGAGGGGTTTTCCGACCCCCTGGATCTGTGCCTGTTTTATTACGGTACTTCGTAGCTCTTAACTTATCAGCGGGGAATAATAATAATATTTTAATTATTGTATTTTTTTTAAACTGATTTGAAAACTATATTTACTTGAAATCTGACCTATCATAAGGAGAGACTTTCTTCTTATTTTAAGTTAAAACAATTTTAGTCCTATTTTTTAAAATTCGCGAATTTGTTTATGTTTAAATATTTTTAAATCTATTTATTGATACAATGAAATAAATAATAATATTAATAACAAAAAAGAAACGTTATTTTTTTAAGAATCTGTCTCTCACTATAGTTTACCCTTTTTCTGCAAATAATGATTTCAATCCATGGTTACCAGTGAATCAGGCACACGGCTTTAGGTGCAACTCTTTGTTTTACTGCAATTTATTCACTACACAAACACAAAATCAAACTCATTCTCTAGTTTTTTATTAGTTTCTTGCATCCTTTAATAGTTTAAATTAGGCTTTTGGTGATTAATTTTAGCTTAAAACCATGCATTTTTAAATTCATTTTAGTTGTTACAGAGATTGTTAGCAATCGTTAAAAAAAAAACACTTCGGTAAACTTCGTTTCTTCCTTTCGAGGTTTTTCAAGGTGACCTTTCCAGACGTGTCAACTTATTTCAGCTTTATTTTTTATTTTAGACACTTGGTATCTTTTTTAAATCCTCTAAAATACAGTGTGGTATATTTAAAAATAATAAATATCCTTTTAAAATATTTCCTCGTTTTTCCGTGTTATTGATTGTTTTAATACCAACCCGTGACAGCGTTCAGCCATTTTGGATATATCATTTATGGCTAACAAATGAGGATGATGTACATTCCGATTGACGCATGACTTTTTACGAAAAACTGGTATGGCCTGTTCACCAGCTTTTCATTTTATTCAGCTGAATTATCTACTGTTTAGTTTTCAGTTCGTTTGAATCGACTTATTGCATTGTTTTCTTTCTTTGTTATGCAAGAAACGAAAAAAAAAAAAAAAAAAAAAGGTCATGTACGGAAGAAGCCATTTGCGAAGTGAAGAATGTTTTGTATTATCCTCATGTTTTAAACACTTTTCATGTTTTTTTTTTTTTTTCGTTTTCTGAATTTGTTTATGATTTTTACATTAATAAAATCGTTGGAGTCGGCTATATAAGTATATAGACTTGACCTAACCTAAAAGAACAAACCAAAAGAGAAAAGTAAATATAGGTTAAATTACTAGTAATAGCGAAATAATGTCCGCGAGCGTCTGTCTTTTTGTCTATATTTTCTCTGTATTGTAGTGATTTATGGAAAGATGATGTATATTTCTTATCTTTCTTTCAAAAATATATGGATTAATGAATAGAATAGCATTTGTCGAATTACAGACAAAATATTTACAGTCGAATGATTGAGAAATATATTTGAATGCTTTAAAATGCAGTCCAAACGTAACATGATTCAAATGTTAGTGTACGGATTTGAAAACCCAAATAGTATTAGTTTCAGTTATCTTTTATGAAAAATAGTATTATACATGTGTTGTATATATCTGTAGATTCAATTCCTTTATAGAAAGTTTCAAATAATTTATTTTCTTCCTTTTAAAACCTTTTCTTTCCGGGATTCTTCATTTTTTTTCTTCTGATCTTTCTTTTCTTGCTTGTAACGACTTGCTTACGTTACAAAGTTAAAGGCTTCATTTTTCTTTGGTATTTTTAAAATCTTTTTTGCTTAAAAAAATTTATTTTTGGTTTAATCGAAATTGTTTAAATTATTTTGTATTCTTAGCTTGTTTGTTCAGAAATAAGGATGAATTTTTGTATGATTCTGGGTTTTTTTAAATGGTTTTTTTTACAAGGAAAAGTTTGAAAATTTTCAAAAAATGATTCATTTTTTACAATTGTCATTCATTATTACATTTCTTATCGTTGGTTTTTCTAACTCAAGTTTTTAAGCGACGTTCGTTTAATTCATGTTTCCTTGTTTTGTTAGTACTTAATGATCATGATGTAATTAATCTGCTTTTCGTTTAATAATAGAAACTTCTATTTAGAAACAAAGTTTAAAATAAAGGTGGAAATTTAATCAGATATTTCTAAACTGTTTTTCTTAGTTACAACTTTTAACAAAGGCACGTTTTTTTAAATACGAAACAAAGATTATTGGTATCCATTGCGATTCTAATCTCTGCTAATCAAATGATTTAATCTATTAACTATTATTACCTAATCATTTAATTAAATTGAAACGTCTCATAAATAATTATTGAAATTATTATTTTTAAGATTAATTTGACAATTCAAAGTTTGCAAATTTTAATTTAATTAGAATTAAATAAATCTCAATTTTTAAAAAAGTCCAGGGTAGGGAGTGACTTCTTAAAAAAGAAAAAAAAAAAACAGAACTTTTAACCCATTTGTAATTAATAACCATTGCTCCTTTCTCTCATCTAATATTTCATTAAAGTCTATATTTAATTATTAAAATATCTGCTTTGATAATTTTATACTTAATTTGGAGAAATTTCCGACGAACAGGAGAAAAAATACTTCCAACCATTTTGATGCTTAAAAAAAATCAAGATGGCTGCTTTGCTCTAAGAATGAAGTAGAGAAGGTTCTAGAGAATTTAAATAAAGAAAGCTTAACATATTTTGACAATCCACTGTTATATATGCCTTTATTACTTTAATTTAAAAATCCTTTCCATTTGTTATTTTCTGTCTTTTGGGATCGATATCTCACGTGTTGTTAGGAAAATCTAGTCTTGTGCTAATAATAATAATAATAATAATAATAATTAAAGGTAGACATTTTTGTTTAGGTGTCCTTCACCTTCTTCAACATCTCTGACCGAATTTTAAAATCAACCGATCAATTGTTGGTCATCGATTTTTTTTTAGTATTATCAGTCAATGAATCCGTATAATCGACTGTTAACATGGTTTAGTGTTTCTTTTCTTTTTTTCTTGTGACGATAATCTACTTTCTATTATAGGTTGTTGGAATTGTTTCAAACACGTGTACGAATGATTATTATCGTACTAGTACTATGATCAAGTGTTGTTACACAATACAATAATAATATTAGTTTTCAATTTTTGAGTTTAAAGATTGATATATTGTTGTTTAAAAGAATTAATAAGATAGATTATTATGTAAAGTACTATAAATTAGATAATTTATTATAAAGATCCGTTAATGTTGGTAAATATGTTATTGGTAAATATGTGATAAATATAACCTGAAATGGGGTTACATCGCGATTCGCGACTATTATTGGAGTTTTTTCAATGTTTTTAATAGGTGTTCGTACAAAAGTGTGTGTGTGTTGTGGTTAAACTTATAGCAATCACGTTTTAAAATAACTCCGTTTTTGCTGTTCGATACATTGTTTTTATACGTAATTCTGACTTATTTTTTGCTAAACAATTATCTCAATGTATGCTCAAAAGAGTAAATAGTATGATTTGATAAAAAAAGAAAAGAAAGTTCAACTATTTCGTAGCATCCTCCTACAAAATTAAATATGAAACTGAATTTTCATACTCGTCGACTTGTGTATTTTTTTTTCTCTATTTTATTGTTTTAATAAAAACTACTCGTGGTATCGTGTAAAAACTGCACTTGTCTTTTTAAAATTGTTATCTTTCAGTGGCCTAAGAAAATCTTTTTCTTACTAACGGGTGATGACTGTTGAAGTAAAAAAAAAAAATATTGTTTTCTTTTTTTCAACACTGTTATTTAGACTAATAACCGTGTTTACTAAAGGAAAACCTTGTGAAGCGATTTTTCTGTACAATGCAAAAAAAAATATTCTTTTTAAAAGACTACACCTGTAGATTGGAAAATTAATATAAATTTCCATACACTACAATAGAAGGTACAAATTCTGTGGGAGATGGAGTCAAATTTGTTAAATAACTTAGTTTTGGCACAAGGCTGCAAGTATGGGACACCCAGTGAGGATCGAACTCACTTCAGTAAATTTACGAGCTTGCTAACAACCTGCGAGGTGTCTAAATTTGCTAAAAGATTATTTCCGTAAGAAGACTAATTAATAATCGCTAGTTTTTAACTGAACATTGTGTTATCTTCATAAAACTAACCATGTTTATACCAACAAGACGTCTATTTAAATGAACTAAAAACACTTTTGCATCAAGTCGGCCAGATCTTGACAACACGTCAGCTACATTAGATTTGTATAGGTAGTAACTAACTCACCAATAATAATAGTTGTATAAGTACACATCTATTATTATTGGTTGGTTAGTCGGTTAGTTACGACTAACAACTAATGCAACGGTATCTGACTGACGTGTTGTTTTTAATGAAGCATATTGGTGTTATCTGTCGTGTTGTTTTTAATTGGCTATAAAAGTGTGAAACGAGGTCTGCACAATAATCACACGTTGTTGGGAATTTGAAATCATAATAAAAGCAACAGAATGTGCTAGTTTATTTGTTTAAAAGTGTTTTTCGTCTCAATTCAAAAGACGAAGAGGAAAAAGGAGAAAATACTCCAGGAAAGCTGTTATAAAAAGAATTAAAGAGGTTAAAATTCTCGTTGCGAATTTCCTTGTTTTGAATTTGTTTTTGTTTTGTTTTTTGTCTCGAGATTTTTTTTATAAGGTTTCACTTAGGTAATTACAGAATATTTCTGTTTATTTTGGGGGATTAAATGGTCAGTTCTTGTCTTGTTCTATATTTTCAATTGTATTTACTAAAAGTGTGTGAGAATGACTTGCACGTTATTTCCTCCTTAAATCAGTTTGCGATTCTATTCTGTACTGCATCTCTGATACCGTATATACCCAACCGGTGTATAGGCCGATCTCGTGTGTATAGGTCGACCCTTGATTTATTTGCAGGTAGTAACCATTAAATATTTTTCATTTTTTAAAGCCAAAGGTTGCTCCCAGTCCTTCCCATTATGTTTGAATGTCAACCTTACAAAAGGATTACTCGTGTATAGGTCGACCCCCAAAATTGGTCTTCATAACTCGACCCCCAAAATTGGTCTTCATAACTCGACATATACACGAGTATATAAAGGTAGTTGTTGTCCCTATTGACTGGTTAAGTCTTCGTATCTGTCAGTGTTTATCTCTTACTAAGTTACTACTCTCTATGAAATGCTGTTTTTATTGATGCTTAAAATATCATTTTGGAAACATTAGCTTTCATCAGCTTAAATTGTCTCCTAAAATAACTGACCTTCTTTTGATGACGCTTGACACAAAATCGTAATACACAAGAAGTCGCTTATTATAATCACGGATAATGTTATCAAAATCAATCGGTCCCAAAACAGTAACACTTCATTTAAAGTGATCACAACAGCGGCTTCCTGTATATACCTTTCGCTTAATGTTATCAGCCGGTTATTGCTTTTTAAAACAGACCTTGTCCCAAAAAGTGATCGCAATAATAAGCAGCTTCCTCTGTACTTGAAAAAATTGCTTAAGGTTTTTTTTACCTCATTCGATTTATTAGATATTTTAAAAATGGCACAGTGAGTTCTTTGACAGTCCACTCTTTAAAGGAAATAATTTCATATTAGCAAAATTTTAAATAAATAAATTTATGACAATTGACAACATTATTCCATGTATTGATGTAATTGCCTAGATGAAGCCCCCCCCCCCCCACCGCGCGTGCACATTTACCTGTGAACATTTCCAGAGATTCTTGGTCCTGTTTAATTCTTATTTTGGAAATACAAAACTCGTATTCCCAAACAATTCATAACAGATTACTTCAATCAGCTTTTTGGTTTATTGGTCTTTCATATTCTTTCCTTTGAATAAATTTGAAGGAAAAAAATGACATAGTTTGTTTAATGAATGTGAATTATCTAAGGATAATCATTTAAGAGAAATCATTTTATATTACTTAGCAAAATCTAAAATAAATGAATTCTTGACAGTATTATCCCATGTATCGATGTGTTTGCTCGTATGATGGGCACCCCCGCCCCCTTTGTGCACATATACCTGTGAAAATTTCCACAGATTCTTGGTTTTGCTTATTTATTAATTTTGGTACTTATTTAAAATATCATCTTCCTTAGGTAACCTATACTGCACTAAATCTAATCCTGTTGTCACTATTCTGAATGTAAATTTTTTGATTTCATTAAATTTAAAAAGAGGTGAAGAAGTATCATTTGTTGAAAAGCACTTTAAATGTCAATACTTTAGAATTAAACATAAACTGATGCAATTACAAAACTAACAAATCCAAACAATTCATAACAGATTACTTTAACTCATTAAGGCCCACACTACTATAAGTAGGTTATCTTGTTCTATTATTTTTAACTGCTATGAAAGTTGACAGTTCTACAAATGCCAAAAAAGTTTTTTGTTCAGATCAAATTTAAATAGGTTCTGGCATTCATAAGAAAGGAAGGATAGAGAGATTGGGCGAAGAAAGAGGAATATTTCTTTTTTATGTCACACTGTCATATTTTTTAAAAATCCTTGAAATAAAAAAAATGTGATGTAAGAAAAAGCGTTTGTAATTTAAGTTGCTAAAACATTTTTTTAACATCTCATATTGTAAGCGTATAGTTATGACCTATAACGTATGGGCAACACAAATAGATACACATTTCTTGGATACAAACAAAAATGTAGCAACGCTCAAGAAAACCAGTGTCTGTTTTCAGTCTTTTTTAAAAATCTCTTAACAGCTTTACATTATTCTTTCTTTTTTTTTTTTTTAATCAATTGGAAACAAATAATTTTATTACAGAAACAAATGTTGCCGAATGCTATCAAAAATTGTATAAACAACGTTGCAGGTTTTGAACAGTTCTTTTTCTTGTTATTTTCAATAAAGGCATATCAACTTTTCTTGAATTATTACTCAACCGCACATTGTATCTACCCAACTTGCTATAGTAGGTATAAAATATAGCTAAAAATGCACCAATGACTTTTAAAAAATCAGTCAGTGTATTTATGGCATCAATTTATCTGTTATATTATTTTACAATGGTCAATTTTCTGTTGAACCACTTCTTTTTTGAACTGACTTATCCAGTGCCTAAAACGATTCCAGTAGGCCCCAAATAGGCTGTATATGTGTACAACATTCCCATATGGTTTCCCTTTTCACAAAAAAGAAATTGTGGGGTCTGCATTCACTCTCACCCCGATAATAATGATCTGATTTCCGTCTATTTCTATATACTACTAAAAGTCTGATTCGTCCAACCAAATTTGGCATGTATACTCAATGGACCTAGGGGAAGGTTTTAAAGTAAACTATACGACACCACAAGGGAAACTAGTTTCTGTTAAAGCACATGAAAAGTTTTAAGAAGAATTGGGCATTAAGGGGTTAATCATGTTTTTTGTTTATTCGTCTTGCATATTATTTCCTTTGAATAATAAAGATTTTTAAAAAAAATAATAATAGTTTGTTTAATGAATGTGAATTATTTAAGTTAATTTATCAGGGCACTTGCACCAGCAGTACATTTTTATCCCTGCCACTCCCTACCACATGTTGATGAAATATTTTGATGCAAAAACTATCCCTGCCACTTAGTACTACTAGTTCTCAAGTGTTAATGAAACGTGTGGCAATGAATGGTAGGGAGTCTGTTTGAGAACTAGTAGTAATATGAAGTGGCAGG
>VCCN01005523.1:972984-993244 GCA_006491835.1 Architeuthis dux
AGTGGCAGGGAGTCTGTTTGAGAACTAGTAGTAATATGAAGTACAGCCCCCTCTTGCACTCTTCCTAGGAGTTTTGTATGCATAATATTTCAAATAAGAGTATTCTATTATATTCAAGTGCCATAGTCTAAGTGGTAAATTGTATTCTAGGTTAATAATGCTCTATTATCATTCTAAAGAGGCGAATGGATCGGAAGCTGCTATGCATTCAGAGTAGAGATAAAAGTGCATACATCTACTTTAATGGGTTTCCCGATGTAGACTTGAAAAAAGATATAGAATAATTTGAAATTCTTCCTTTTGAAAGCAGTTAACTTAAATCAGATGATATTTTAGCTATAAGTTTTACTTTTTAAATTTAGTAACTAACCTTATAATTTGAATATACATTTAAAAGAATTCTTAGTGATAATCTTTTTGTTTAACCCGTAAAGCAAATATTAAAAATAAACTAAAAAAGATATACATTAAAAAGCAAAAAAAGAGAACTGTATAGAGGATAATTTTTTTTCTCCCTCTAATAAAATAATTTGACTTTTTTCCCTTTGTAGTGAATAAATACTATTGCTAGGAGTTCCTTTTTGTTTGTTTTTATCGCTTCAGAAAGATTTGTTTATAAAAGTAAAAGAAACCCAAAAAACAAACGTACTTAGAATATGATCTAGGTTAAAAATAACCACCCATGGTTGTTGTGTAACAAATAGAAGCCAGCACTGTAGTGGCAGACACCCATGTTTGTTTATATTTCAACAGAATCAGCAATGAGCACAAAAGCCTGTTCTTGGCTGAAGGAAAAGTGACTTACTAAAAAAATGTATGCCATGAATGTATTAAGTTACTTTGACAATAATTTGCATTGTTTATGATAAAATATAGAGCATAGTAATGAAATAAAGAATGCAAAAGAAGAATGTTATACTGGTTGGTATAATGGTACATTTAAGAAAGCATAGTATTATCTCAAATCTCTTAGTATTATAAAAGTAATGAAATCCTTGTTTACTATCCTCCCGGCACAGGATTTCGCTGTTGCACCCAAAAGGTATAAATGTCCAGCTCCAGGGGGCCATGCCCCCAGGCTGCAATTTCCCATTGTACTTAAAGTGGTAGGGTCAGGTTCATTGCCTGATGCCTGAGGTGTCCCAGAAAGGGAAGTGCCGCGAGAACTCTACATTTTCTGGAACCACCCACACATGCGCGTGAGGGTACCCACTTTAAACTTGACCTTGTGTCATGTTCTGCCTGCGTGAGGAAGCAAGCAAATAAATAATTACTATCCTATAATTATACATACAAAATTATTTTTTTAATTTGCAGTGAATTAAATAACTTTAGTTTGTTGGCTAGCCGTATATATAATTTTCAGCAAACTTTTTATTTTATGTCCATTTTGCCTGAAATAGCTTGCTTAATTATTGAATGGACAGTTATATTTCTTTCTTTAGATTTGGACATTAATGGTCTTGTAGACTCATTGTGAAAATTATGTACTTGTTGAGTTTTATTTTTTTACCGAGAAACATTTTGTATTATAGTCCTGATTTCATCCTTTTCTCAGACTGCACAATACTGCTATAAACTAGAAAGCACTCAGAGAGCGCATACCTCTACCAAATCCATTGTCACTAAAAACCAAAGGAAAATTAGCTACGATGCAGGGGAAGTAACTGTAAATGTTCCTGGATCCGCCCCAAAATTTAGCCAATTCTTTCTTAACCCACCCTTCCACAAAATGTCATTCAAATTCATTGAGAACTTCTGGAGATATTGTGTGGACAGACACACACGCGTGTTGGCAGAGGTAAATAAAGATAATATGGTAGATGTGATTAGACAATGTGGAAAAGAAAGATTGAGAAAAGTTGTGGTATGAGAACTTCTGGAGGTATTGTTTACTATCCTCCCAACACAGGATTTTATGCATTACGTCGCTGCAAGTTCCTTATGGGTACCTGTGGTGGTTATTTAAATTAAGTGGGCCTGTGTATGAGCTATATAATATAGAAGTTTAGTTCTAAAACAAATTTTGTTCAATCTATTACAATGTGTGCATTAAAAAATATATACTCATCTGATAAAAATACTTTCCAGTATAGAGAGGTTTTTTTAAATGACAAGATTGCATCAACATTAAAAAAAAACAAAGGAAAATGATGAATATTTTTCTCAAAATATAAATGATGAAATTAAGGTTAACATAGGAAATGTTGTAAATTCTTTTGGATACTTTTAGCAGCTCTGTGGTTTGGTGTTGCACAAACGTTGGGGAATATTGCACAGGGATGAAAAATAAAACATACAGATCTGGTTGGTCAGTCAATAGAAACCATCACATGACCAACGTCTTTTGGCAGTATGCCATGTTGGGGGTTATCAATAAAAAAAAAATTGTGGAAAAAGGATGATCAATGAATAAGTTATTTCTCTCGCCTTTTTTTAGGCAGTGATTACTAAAAAAAGTTTTTTTAAATAAACAAGCGTGAGCGTAAGGGACCAATTTAGAATAAACTTGCATTGGAAATTGAACACCAAAGTTCTAAAAATTGTATTTGGGGGAGAAATTTTCAAAAACAAAAAGAATTTTTTTCTAGACATAATAAGGAGTAAATGCTTAAACTTTCAGCCCTCTAGCTCTATTGGTGCATCCCATACACGTGACAGATAAATAGATAGTCAGAGCCACTTAAAAACTGAAGAAACCTATCTTGACAGTTTCTAATACATAAGATTTTGTATAAACATATGCTAAGGTATACCGAAATGGTTAGAAAAAGCATATAAAAATAGAAATAGTGTGTGAATCATAACACAAACATCTTGTTTAGTGTAAGTTTTTTTTATTTTGTTTAGGATTCCATTCTGGATAAAATATAGGTTCTCTTGGATTCACTACCGTGAAATCATTACTGTAAAAAGCTTTTCCCTCAACCTTTGGTGGATTGCCATAAAAATTATTATATGGGTTATAAAATTGTTGACTATAGTTTGTGCTCAATACATTGTATGGGGGTGATTGGTAGTTATTTATGTAGTAAGCCAATTCAGGTGTTGCTAATTTATATAAATAAAGGCTTCCCCACAATCCAAAAGTAGAGTGTTACTATAAAAACCTTTTGTAAGCCAGAATGGCACAAAGCAAAACAGTAATTACCATTAATTCATATGGGAAAATTTTTTGGGTATTCCTAACCCCCAAAATGTTGATGGTATGTTAGGCTGAGTCATCGGTGGTGGGAGATACAGGAGACTAAGGTGTTGGAGAGAGGAAGAGGGTGCGCACTGCCTCTGTAATGGCTCGCTGAAAAATAAATGAACGCTATTTTGCATTTTTTTGTAAAAGTAGCGTAAAGCGAGTTTTTGAAAAGTGGGAGATACCGGTATATATTAAAAATTGAGCGTCGTCTTCACATTCACTTACTCTAAGAAGACTTAATAAAGTTCACTACTCCAAAGCTGTTAATCGTGTAAATAAATGTTTACATCTTATCAATTTCATCTGAGGTTTTATTGAAAAGTGACTGAACTCGTTTTAGTGGAAGAGTCCATTGTTTCAAATTATTATCAGCAAAATTGTTACCTTTTAAGTGGAAGAGTCGATTGTTAAAGGCAGAAAAGGTCACTGTTGTTATTTAGATAGATGGATTTACTGTTATTATTTTGTTATTTTATGTCAGTTTTAAGAATTTGTTTCCGTTCCACTTTTAATGCTACCAAATGTTTTGACAAGTTTATTTTCTACAATATTCTGTAATTCAACTATCAAGCATTCAATTTCTCTAAGAACCCAGCAAAAATATATACAATATATACAGTATAATCAACACAATAATTTTCTTTATTCATGCCTTGTTAAAAATTTAAAAAATTTTTTTATTTTACTGATACTGTTTAATTTGACATTTAATTAGACAAATGATTCTTATGTATTCAGCAATATCTTGAATAGTGTGGTTTTTGATATAGTAAGGTATTGCTGTATAAATTAATTTAACAGTACAAGCTGGAAAAAAACATTAAATTATAATAATTACTTTGAACAGTGCGGTTTTGAACAGTACAGAAAGTTTTGGAACAAATTAATTGCACTAATCAAGTATACTTGTATTTGAAGAATTAGAAAAACACTTATTTAAATATATTGCCATCTGGCCTAAAAGTGAATCACCATAGTCTAGTTGCTTCATTTTTGTCACAATACCCCCACATTGTACGCTTATCTCTCTGTCACCCTAGACTTTACTAACCCACCTACCCTACGCCGACTTCGGGCAGTGATACAAGGTTGCATAGAGAACTACATGACTTGGTAAGATCAAAGATGCAGACTGACTAAAGTTGTCAGCTTCATGCAGGAATGGGTGTTACAGAACCAGTAGGACAAAAAAAGATGTAAATTTTTATTTTTAAAAAATTGAAAATTATACAGTATACTTATGGTTCTCAACCCCAAAAATGTGTGTGGTCGCAATTCACTCTCTTTCTCCCTCTCTCTCACTCACACTTATCTCATTCCAACCAAACTTTTCCACAAATGTCTAAATGTCATAATTCTACGTCACAGCAAAATAAATGTGTCCATTTCACGATGGATTATTATTGTAGCACCCTCCTAAAAATAAGTGAGAAAAAATGAAAAACACGTTTTTAGAAGGTTGTTACTGGACTCATGTAAATTTTCAAGGCTCTATGCCAAAAAATGTGACCAGGAGCACTGATACAGACAGACGAGTGAAAAGGGAAGACTACCTAGCCACTGTGTATTTGTTGTTTGGTCAGGTCGGTGATTATGGCTACAGGGATTCAATAGTTTTTTTAAATCCATGCATAGTTTTAACCTTTTTAAGGCGACAAGATTTTGAGGGCAATTTTGTAAATTTAACTTTGTGTTTTTTGAAGAGTGAAATAGGCAGAATTGTTCATAATAGAACTAGAAGGTTGCTATAAAGAAATGTTTATGTTTGGGGGGAAAAAAAACATTATTACCTAATTAGCATATAATGATGTCATCAGCTGGTGGCCATCTTGGATTTTAGAATTTTTAGTACAATTTTTTTCTAAAAGATTCAGCACTTTTTACTTTGAAATCACGGCAACAATCTGAATAGAATGACCGCAGTATTTCACTCCAGAATTATGCCAATATATGTGCACCACCGATTGGTCATATGCACAGCAGATTTCTAGCCGTATTTTCATATATATCATCTGAGTGGGTGTGTGTGGTTGCAATTCAGCAATGGTGGTGTCTAAAGAGTTAAAAATATCTGACATCTGTTGCTGTTTTTTGAAGTTTGTCAAACATCAATCATTTCATCAACATTGTTTACTTTAGCATTTGACAAGAACATCCTGTGTTTGAAATACAATTTGAATGACACTACTTTTTATGATTGGGGTAAAGTACTTTAAAATCATATTTATGATAAGAGCCGTGTCTGGCACGCTTATAGTATCAGTAGCAGTAATCAACACCTTTCCCTTCCTACCCTCTTATTAAACTAAACTTTCTTTTATCCCCTCTCACTTCCAACCCTCTTATCAAACTATCTAACTGTCTTTTCTCCACTCTTCCTTCCCATCCTCTTATTAAACTACCTAACTCTTTTTCTACCCTCGTATTAACCTACCTAACTCTCTTTTCTCCGCTCTTCCTTCCTACCGTGTGTGTCACACTTATAGTATCAGTAGCAACCATCAGCCCAGCCTGTTGTACACTTGTGATAACTATCAGCAAATCGACTGGTCATAGACTAATGTTGAATAATAATTGTTTGCCTTTATTTCCTTCGAATTGTCATAAACGTTCAATAAATGCTTTACAGTTTGTGTTGAGTAAAGTGAAACCTAGTGACTTGAGACAGAGGACAGCCTGTACATACCAAGTGTACAGCAGTACCTTGAATAAAGCAGGTTTTGATGTAGTACGGTTAAAATATTTCTGTACAAATTAATGTAACTAAGTATAAACTGAAAAAAAACATTAAATTATAATAAGACCATGAACAGTGCAGTTTTGAACAGTACAGAAAATTTGGGAACAAATTAACTGCATTAATCAAGGTATACCTGCATATAACAACAGGTAACTTAGTAGACTGGGGAGGTTATATTACTAGTTTATATAAAATAAACTGATTATCCAGGTCTTTGGTAATAGTGATAACTCAATCTTTTCCAAAATACTATGTATTTTAAGCAACCAGCTTTAACATGGATTAAAAGATTTGGGGTATCTTTTTTAACTGCAACGTAAGTCGACAGTTCTCTGAATACCTAAAAGTGTTTTGTTCAGACCAAATTTGAATCGGTTCATAGCGTTCAAAAGAAAGGAAGGATAGAGTGGACGAAGAAAGAGGAATTTTTTCCTTTTTTACATCACTACATATTCATTTTTTTTTTTTCTCAAGATAAAAAAAATAGAAAGTACAAGAAAGAAAGCAGACTATACAGTGTTTATAACTAAGGTATACACTTCATATATATTTATGAATTGCATTTCGGATGATATTTTTCGTTTTATTTTTGATGCAATAATTATTTATTTTTGTTTCGGAAGTTTTAATGGGGTTCAATTGAAAACAAATGTTGCCAAATGCTGTCAAAAATTGTATAAACAACGTTGCAGGTTTTGAACAGTTCTTTTTCTTGTCTTTTTAAAAGAATTGTAACATTTTAAAGGTTTTAAGTCAAGGTTTAAAATGACTGTTTTTGCTATAATTATGATGCTGGTAATTAAGGAAGTGCGGGTTGGCATAACTGTGGCATCGAAAAATGGAATCGGCAAACGATTTCCAATTCTGGCTATGACTGTTTATGTTCACTTTGCACTAATGCTTTTAGGAAAGGCATGCATCCATTTCTTCCTGCGCTCTGTCTTGACAAACATGTTGTCACTAGCCTGCTATGATGGTTGACAGAAAAAAGTTGCTGAATGAACACTTGGGTATACCACTCTCCCATAACTACCTGACCTGCTTAAGTAGTAGCAGCAAAGTCGTTACCCTCATTAACAGGAGTGGATGTTAATCAATAATTGTATTTAACATTGAACATGAGCCACATTTGCTCCAGACTAACTTTTTTCCGTCCCGAAAAACAATTTTAACCGTCCTGAAGGAAATGTAAACCGTCCCAAAATCAAAATGTTTTTTCTTTACTTTGTTATTACCATCTATAGTTGTTAGTTGCATAATAAAAACACCATTAAAATGTTGAGGAAATAAATAATTGTCAAACTCCAGTCCAAACCTGAAGTTGACTGTTTTTCTACCATAACAAAAACAAGAACAATCCTCACCAAGTTTTTTTTTTTGTTGTTTTTTTTTTTAAAATCACTTCCGTCCCAACGTTAATTTCGAGCCCTGGTATATGTACTCCAATTCCTTTACTGAAAGGAAAGTTTTTGTTTTTGCTGTAATTGGAAAAGAATGAATTATGTTCATTGCACTTGAAACAATCCTTATATGAAACTAGAAAGCACTCAGAGAGCGCATACCTCTACCAATGACACTGTCACGGGAAGTAACTATGGTTCAATAAGACAAACCATTATTTTAACGGTAGTTAAGGGAAAGGAATAGCAATACACCAGAAAGCCCCCAGAGGGCGCATACCTCTGCCAACGCTATTGTCACTAAAAAATCAGTTCATATATAGCTATGATGCAGGGGAGATAGCTGTAAAAACTTCCTGGATCTGCCCCAAAATTTAATCAATTCTTCCTTAGCCATGGCTTACCCTTCAACAGAATGTCATTGAGAACTTTTGGAGATATTGTGTAGATAAGTAGACTGGCAGAGATAAATAAATTCTGGCAACTTAATTTATTACAAGGAAGAAAACTTATGTAAAAATTTATATTGAGTTACCTCTCTTAAAATTCAAATCTAGCCTTTTTAACTGGCTGCTTTGATAGCCCACACTTCCACAAAATGTCATTGAGAACCTTTGGAGATATTGTGGGCAGACTGACACAATACATGTACCTCTTCTAACTTTGTTGGCAGAAGTAAAAAAAATATCAATTCAAATGTTCTTTGTGGCCTATGGGATTAGATTGATTTTGTACTGTTTAGAATTAGCAAGTAAAAAAACTGATAGTGTCTTGGATATGAGACCACTAAATGAAAACATGTGACCAGGAGCACTGATACAGACAGACGAGTGAAAAGGGAAGACTACCTAGCCACTGTGTATTTGTTGTTTGGTCGGGTCGGTGATTATGGCTACAGGGATTCAATAGTTTTTTAAATCCATGCATAGTTTTAACCTTTTTAAGGCGACAAGATTTTGAGGACAATTTCGTAAAGAAATGTTTATGTTCGGGGAAAAAATATAACCTATTTTGCATATAATGATGTCATCAGCTGGTGGCCATCTTGGATTTTAGAATGTTTAGTACAACTTTACAAAAAAATCCTGCACTTTTTACTTTGAAATCACGGCAACAATCTGAATAGAATGAGCGCAGTATTTTACTTCAGAATTATGCCAATATATACATATATATAAAAAATATCAATTCAAATGTTCTTTGTAGCGTATGAGATTAGATTGATTTTGTACTGTTTAGAATTAGCAAGTAAAGAACTGATCCTGGATATGAGACCACTAAATTCATGTTCTGATAAGTGCTATCTTTGTGTTGTAGCTGCTTTTAGACTTGAGTATTTACAGTCAACATCTTATGAAGATCAGCTATCTTTAAGCATCTTTGGCATTGTTTATGATGGCGGATTGTTTGTAAAGATCTTCAGACTTGAAGATATGAATCAGTAATTTTATTCAGCCGGCTGAGATGTAGAAAGTTGTCATATCACAATATCTGCTGCCTGTTGTCAGTAACGATTTGGATTTCCTTTGTAAAGAGACCAAAAATATCAATACTACTACCATTAGGTGTGGTTATGATTTTCATTTATGAGCTCTGCAGCTGAGCTTGTTTATTGTAAATCCAGCAGAAACCAGTAAAAAGTTATTGTTAACTGAAAAATAACTGGGAAAGAAGTGGAACACTGTGAGAGACTACAGATGGTTAGAGAATGACAGACTTGAAAGGATTGTGGATATAAATATGAAAATAAATTTTTATCACATATATATGAATTATTTAATGCTGACAATTTCGTCTTTGTGCATTGATAAGACTATAATATCAGACAAACAAATTATCTCTCTATCTAACTACAATTGAAAAATCTGTATGTATGCACCGCAATTACTCAACAACTGGCCATTGTACAAAGTTGACATTCGGCAGATATATCAATCAGCACAAGATAGTGCAGTGTCGAGTTTCAAGTTTTTTCTTTTTTTTTTTAGATCAGTGGTTCTCGAGAAATCTAATAAAAATAAGTAAAGATTTACAGATTATACGTCTTTCTTTATAGTTTCTATAAATTATTTCCCTTGACTTCTGCTCTTTAGAATTATCTAAATTTAGATATAAAATATATGAATTGGCAACACTGAAGAGAAGTAACCTAAATACTTAGAAGCCACAGTTTCGTACGATAGACGGAAATTATTGTACATGACAATTATGACAGGCTGCTCCACATAAAGTCCGGCCCCTTCCAAACATGAACCTTTGGAATGGGCACTGCTCTAGTGTATATGAATTATTTAATGCTGAGTATTTCTTTCTTCATTGATAAGAGGACTATAATAATATCATAGCAAACAAATTCTCTCTCTATAATACTAAAAGTCAGATTTTGTTTATCTGTGTTTGTCCTTTAAGTGGCCGAAATGGAGCATTGTAGCCAGAGGTATTGAATTAAGGTACACCTAAAATGCACTAACTTGAAGGATGCAAAAAAAAAATCTGAGTGATTTGAATAATAATAGTGTGGGGTCTGCGTTTGTGCTCATGCCTATTTATATTATAATGGCAGATTTGTCAAGGGAGATAACTATTAAATGCTAATTATAGTGTAAACTCCCTCATTTATTTATTTATGAGCAAGACTGTCTTTTTGTCACCCTTCACAAATTCTTAAACTAACTAGAAATGTAATTTCGTTGCTTTATCATTGGCAGCAACTTAGAAAGTATCAATCATGCTGATAGATATCATCATCCACTTAGTTTTGTATTCTACATGTTGGTATGAGCAGCCTATAAATCAGAGGTCAGCACAGCCTAATTTTATCTGGCTTGCTGTCTTCATTGAATGTGCTGTTGCATACAAAAATTTGGCAAAATGCATTGTATCATAAGGACTGATTTGACCGATCACTGCTAAAGAGGCTAAGATTCTTTTTACTTTTGTACTGCAATGACTGAGTTTTAGTAAAAAATGATTATTTTATTTTTTTTATAAAATCAAGTATTGTAAAGCATTGTTATTAATTTTTGACTATTTATATTCATCCTAATTTTTAGTTTGTTTAATCACAATTTCAGTAATGCTGGCATGCCAGTGTTATTGTTAACTTTTGGTTTTTAGAAAAAAAAGCAATCGATTATTTTATTAATTTTTATTTAGATGAAGCATTGTAAACCATTTTTATTAATTTTTAACTATTTACCATCTTAACTTTTAGTTGTTTTTTTAATTACAATTCAACATGGTTTTAGTAAAAAAGCTATTATTCGTTAAACCATTTTACACATTGTGATTTTTTTTTTTAAACTACTAAAAATTAAGATGAGGGTAAATAGCAGTCAAAAATTAATAAAAATGGTTTACAATACTTGATTTAATAAAAAAAAATAAAAAATAATCGTTTTTTGCTGTACAAAAGTAAAAAAAAAAATGTTAGCTTTTTTAGTGGTGATTGGTCAAATCAGTCCTTATGATATGATGCATTTTTTATGGTTAAATCGGCCTACTTTGCCAAAAATCTTTCTTTTTTTTTTTTATCTAGCTTTGGTTAGCGAACAGTAGAATTCTATCATACTCAGTAAAAAAAACATGTTCGTAGATTCAACTTTTTCCTTTATGGTGCTGTCCCACATATAACTGTTGTTCATGACGTTAATTTTCACAGACTTCTACGATCACTGTTTAATTTAATATTTGACTTGGCCCGCCAGACATAAAAACATTTCTAATCCGGCCTGCTTCCCAAAAAGTTTGCCGACCTTGGCTATAAATCATATATATAATAAAAGCCGTACACATATAGTATCAGTAGCAACCATCATCCCTTCTCCCTTCCTACCCTCTTATTAAACTACCTAACTTTCTGTTCTCCCATCGCCCTTTCTACCTTGTCACACTTATAGTATCAGTAGTAGCCATCAACCAAGCCTGTTGTTGTACACTCACGATAAGTGAAAGTTCATGGGCTAGTAACAATGAAAGATAATCTGTACCAAAACACTTGTTTTAGGGTATCAAAGGGAAATTCAGAATTGCTAGTGACATCACATTTACTATCCAAAAGTTATCCTGAAATAGTTTGGAGCAAGTGGGGTTTTGTTTGTTTTTTGCTTAAAGTATTGGGTATTATTAAATAGTCATTTATTCAGTCTGAACTACACAAAATGTTACCTATTAAAACTATCCCATATATTTTTGATTTGATTTCTTTACATTGAATATCTACTGAAAGATTAGCATGTTTTTTGTTTTATAAATGCTCCGCATATTAGAAACTGTCAACATAGGTTTCTTCAGTTTTCAAGTAAGTCAGTCTGGCTGGCTATGTATCACATGTACAGGCCACACCAATGGAGCTAGAGGGCTGAAAATTCAAACATTTACTCCTTATGTCTAGAAGAAACTGTTTTGTTGAAAATTATCCCCCAAAATAGGTTTTTAGTGGGGGGTTCAATTTGCAATGTAAGCTTTATGCTAAATTGGTTCCTTAGTTTGAGCTTGGTAGCGTTCATGCTTGTTTTTTTTTTAAATTCAGAATTTTTTAGTGAACCCCACCCAACCACAGGTAAGAGCAGTAATTTAGTCATTGACAACCCATTTTTCCAATTTTTTAATTGATCATCCCCAATACGGTATGTTACCAAAACACGTTGGTCACGTGACAGTTTCTATTAAGTGACTAACCAGATCTGTTATTAATATTTATTATTACTAGCATAGTACCCATCAAAATGATGTAGGGATCGGCACTTCTGCCTAGGATCAAAGTGTCGCTCCCCAGCACTTCTGCCTAGGATCAGAGTGTAGCATATGTGCGCACTGCCTAAGATTGACGTATTGCTCCCCAGCACTTCTGCCTAGGATCAGAGTATCTGTGTGCTCTGCCTAGGATCAAAGTGTCGCTCACCAGCCCTCAGTCTAGAATCAGAGTGTAGCATCTGTGGGCTCTGCCTAAGATTGACGTATTGCTGCCTAGGATCAGAGTATCTGTGTGCTCTGACTAGAATCAAAGTGTCACTCCTCAGCCTAGGATCAGAGTGTAGCATCTGTATGTTCTGCCTAAGATTGACGTATTGCTCCCCAGCCCTTCTACCTAGGATCAGAGTATATGTGCTCTGCCTAGGATCAAAGTGTCACTCCCCAGCACTCCGCCTAGGATCAGAGTGTAGCATTTGTGCACTCTGCCTAAGATCGACGTATTGCTCCCCAGCACTTTTGCCTAGGATCAGAATGTAGTATCTTTGCACTCATTGAAAAGTATTACACACACCCTAAAAATATATATGGATACACATATATTTTATATATGTGGATTATGCAGTCTTAAGTAGCCATGTACAAAATATATAGGATTCATTGATTGCAGCTAAGGAAGAGTAGCATCATTATTAAATTGCAGGCTAACAACAGAAGCTGTTTTTGATAATTCTCAGCTAATACTGAGCTTTTGTGCCCATCTATTAGACTTAAGAATAAAGCAGTTGTGACTTATTTGCAGCCTTTAGCAGGTACTTTGAAGTCTCATGAATGTTCTTTACAAATCAATTTCTATGAAATGTTACAGCAAAATAGAAGCACAAAATGATATCTTGGCTGCCTTTTTCTTTTTTTACTGGCAAGATGCATACAATGGCTTACATTCAAGTTTTTCTCTATTTGAAAAAAAAACTGCTCAATGCATTCAGAACATGACATTCTTTAGAATTATTCTGATTAACCCTTTAACTGTGGCAGGTGGCAAAGTGTAATATTACTGCAGGCGTCCCCCGATATAACGTGGGCGTTATTTGCGCAGTTCACGATATAAGGCGGGTGGGTGTTCGACCCCCAACATTTTTACCTATATTATCGGCCATTCGTCTAGAAAACCGTGAATAAAAACTGAATTTTGTTTTGAACCCGTAAGGCTGATATCGGGCTGAGCGCTATTTAACTACACCGTAAGCCCATTTAACAACAGAGGTGACACAAGTCCAACTCCACCCCTACTAAGAAATATATGTGAGTTATATCAGCAAACCAACTGTAAAAATGAAATGAATTAGGCAAAACCATTTCGGTAGTCAATGGATAAAACCTTTAATTAATTTGAGCTTTTCCGCTCAGGTATGGGGTATCTAAAGGCGCTGGGGTTAGAGATCAAAGGTCAAGTCATTGATATAAATATTTTATTTTTAAATACTGAAATATGGTATACTTTGTAATATATTGTAGTTATTTTGGTATTATTTAATAAAAAACAAATATTAAAGAATGCCTTTGTTTATTTGTTCGTTAATGCTCGGTTATAACATGGTTAGCTTTCTTGGACCCCAACACCCGTGTTATAATGTTAGGCCTGTATTACTGCAATGACTGAAATTTCGTTATTCGCAGTTAATGAATTAAGTATTAAAGAGAGCTAAAAAAATAACTTGCATGTTGAACATACCATTTGCCTTTCATTTCTTTTACTGGTAACCCCAAAAATGTATATCGAGGACATTATTTGTTTTTGTGGTAGTTATTTATATTAGAAAAGAGAAATATTTATCTTGCTACATTTTTATTAAATTAAATATTTATAGTGAACTAATATTTTGCTTGTAGATTTCAAGCAGCAATATATAGATAAGAAATACAGTGTTGAACATCGGGCCGAGAAGCCATGTTCAACATTGTATTGCCATAGGCCATAGAATGAATCTGCCAAAACGTGTCAACAACAAAGATGGGAAGAAGAGATTAGATTGTCTGAACAAAAGTTGGTATCTTCATTGCATGTTTTATTTTCATACAAATCAACTGATATGTACAACAGAATATTTAATAAATGTAATATTTACATAAATGTATTAAAATAAAATATTTTAATAATGTAAACATGGATCTACACCAGGGCTTGTAATTAACATTGTCCTGGAGACGATAAAAATGTGTTTGGGACAAACAGATATCTTCCCCCGGATACTTCCAGACGGAAGTGATTTAAAAAAAAAATAAAATAAAAAATACACTTATATGTATGTAAATATATATTTTTTTACTTCCCTCTCCCTCTGTATATATTGGTCTGTCTCGGAAACAACCCTGCGAAAGCAGTGGTGGCTACAGGACACAGACAAAGCAAGGTTGTCATTTTGGTCATTTTATGGCCAAATTAAAGAAATGTTGCCTTTTTTAAAAGCGTTTAGCCATTAACTTTTTGGTTTGGCCATATTTATTTACCTCTTTGTTTAATTTAAAAAAAATTAAAAACAAACTGAAATGAAACAAAATCATGTCTAAAACTGCACATCTACTTTATTATTATTATTATTATTAGTATTTTTTGTACATGCCTGGAGGTTGCTGAGGGATCAAGGATTGTTTGAAGGGGTCTAAAAAGTTTTGGGGATCCTTGCTTTAGGACTTTGAAATATCAGATTTATTGAGGTAAGCTAACTTTGTTGTAGAAATATTTTTAATAAATTCTTATTTTTAGTGTAGCAGTATTGCAATGTTTTATAAACAATTTTGGCATTTGGCCATTTTTTGGCCAGGAACTTCTCTAACTATCTGGAAACCCTGGTTTTAAAGACTGAGAAATTTGGGTTCTCTAATTTATGTGTTTTTTTTATAGTTTACTAGGGCTGCAACTAACAATTCTTTTCATTATTGATTAATCTGTTGATTATTTTCTCGATTAATCAACTATTTATTTATCAAATGTGTTCTACATGTTCTGTAAAATGACAGAAAATGGTAAAAATTATCTATCTCTGTGTTCCAAAGCCTGAGATGACGTCCTCAAATGTCTTGTTTTGTCTACAACCCAAAGATATTCAGTTTACTGACATAGAGGACTATTGTTGGCGATTAATTTAATAGTTAACTAATTAGTTAGTTGTTGCAGCTCTACAGTTTACAGATAACTTTTCAGTTTTGTTTAAAACCAATTTATTTGAATGGAGCAAAATAAATAAGCTCGGCTGCTGCAGGGTCAACTCCACTCCTACTTCTATTCCGACTGAAGATGATAATTGCAACTTTTATATAATAAATAAAAATATTAAAAAATATATTTTTTTAGAATAAATGTATTTATTTATTAGAATGAAATAAGCCCTTGTGTATCTCTAAGATAGATTTTGTACATATGTAAGACTTGTCAGTTTGGTTCGGTCGTGATTTCAAATCATGGTATGGAAATGTTAATTTTATAGATGTATTTATTTATTAGAATGAAATAAGCCCATGAGTATTTCTAACATAAATTTTACAAATGTAAGACTTTGTACAGTGATGCACCTGTGTGGTGCAATGTCAAAATACTGTTGTGGAAACTCCGGTACCTGACGAGACTGCAGTCATTGGTTCTTGCCTGGGTCCGCCAGATTTTCGGGTCACAGCTGAAAATGGGAAGGTGGGTCATATCGAAAGATGATGAGGCAATGCCAAATATAGGTGTTATAGTAATTCGATTTATTTGTAGTTTTTATAAACTGCCTGATAAAATGCGAAGTCACAAAGTGAATTACTGTTTTCTACATCTACCCCTCGCACCCCCTATTATATCTCCGGTCACCTCTCTTCATCATCCCGTTGTCAACTGCCGCCACTCATCGTAGTCGCAGTCGCATGGTCCAAGACCTTCCACCCTCGTGGTCAGTCAACGGCTACTCTCCACAACCCCCCCCCCCATTCAAAAGTTTCCCTTTACTCCCGCTCCGTCAATCTGCGCACAGCAAATCCACACGCTGTCCAAAGCTCTGCCATCCTGGGTGACCTATATTCGGGGAAGACCTTTCTAAGCCAAATTTCCTATAAACACTTTTGCTCTGTGTTGTACGACAATGCCTAAAAGCTTTATCTCTATTAGCCCCCCCCCCCCACACACACACCAAACCGCTCTGCTACAACTTGAAAATTTAGCTCAGTTGGTAAGAGACATGACTACCAATCAGTTGGTCGTGATTGCTAATCACTGTAGGGGAATGTTAATTTTTACTCCCATAAATTTGGTGAGGATTGTTCTTGTCATTCTTATTATGGTAGAAAAACAAAGTCAACTCCAGGTTTGAACTGGAGTTTGTCAATTATTTATTTCCCCAACATTTTAATGGTGTTTTCATTAAGCTACTAACAACTATAGATGATAATAACAAAATAAAGAAAGAACATTTTGATTTTGGGACGGTTTACATTTCCTTCGGGATGGTAAAAATTGTTTTCCGGGAAGGTGGTGAAAAAAGTTAGTCTGGAGCCCTGATCTACACATAAGGCCATCTTACATTCAGTACATTTGTATCTACTCTCTTGCCATAACACTTTCTAGTGGGATTTTGTTTCTTAGCTTTTGGAGGAATTGCTGAGGGGAAATGTCATTTCTGTTAGACACAGAGGGCTTTCCTCAGATGATCGATCCCCTGTGGGACGAGCTCATTGGACATGGTTATCTTCAACTAAATTCCGAATTACATGGATTCAGAAATCCAAGAGGTCCATTTTTGCCAAGTTTTATATACAAAACAGAAGCATTGTACAGAGCAATATCTAATGTTTTGAAAAAGACGAGTTATCTCATCTATGGCACTGGACTGATGACTTTGCTTGTGTAATGAAATGCACTCTGTGTTCGTGTGTTTGTGCGTTTTGGGGTGTATGTGACCAAATGGCCATATCGTGTTACCAGGGCTGGAAAATGGGTCAATTTTGTCGTCTTTCTATCTACCCACGTGGGAGAGCCCTTTTCTCTGAGTTTATTTCCCTCTGCAGAATGTTTGCTCCCGTAAAGCTATAACCCAACGACGAGACATCTCTCCCTCACATCGGCCGAAGAAACACAGATCGGTATAATACAACTCTTGACTGCTAAAGATAGCTTCTTTAGTCTCATCTTGTATCTGATATAGTCATTAACAGCTTCAATGTGTTTTATTTGAAAACACTATTAAGAGTATTTTCCTGGAGGATACCTCCTTATTAGTGTGTTAAAGACCCTAAAATCAGTCATTCAATTCCTGGTACTAGTTCATTTAGCTGGTAACTCACTAAATTACATATTGGTTTTCTTGCAATTGTAAATATTAGGGCAGTGCCTGTTCCAAAGGTGCATATTTGGAAGGGGCTGGACTTTATGGTGTGGAGCAGCCTGCTATAATTATCATGTAAAATAATTTTCCGTTACTTGTCTTCAGTGTTGCCAATTTAGCTATTTTATATCTAAATTTAGATAATTCTGAAGAGCAGAAGTCAAGGAAGATAATTTATGAAGAAAGATCTATAATCTGTTATTTTTTATTAGATTTCTCAAGAACCGCTGATCCAAAAAACTTCAAACTCTGCCTTGTGTGCTGATTAATATATCTACTGAATGTCAACTTTGAGTAATCGCTGTGCACACACACAGATTTCTTCAATTGTAGTTAGATAATCTGTGTTGCCAATTTAGCACGTTTCGTGCTAGATTCAGCAAGTTTCTTGTTTGGGCAGTACAAAAAGTGCTAAATTAAAACATTTTGGCCACTTTCTGGCTAAATTTGACTATATTTAGTGCCTTTTTGGCAGTCAAACTAGTGCAAAAATATTTTTTGATTTGGCTGTAGATAATCTATGCAGAAGTTTCTTGTTGAAATTTTATGCACACACAGTAACTAAAAAAGCTAATGTGGTTTTGTTTCCGACTATACAAGTATCCCCCCCTTTTTGGAAATTTATACACCACTTTTTAACTTTTACAAAAAAAAGCAAAAATCATGTCGGCGTTTGTTTTGCAGTGAGCTGTTATGGAGGCTGTGCCTATCCTCTTCCTCTCTCTCCTACACCCCAGTTTCCTGTACCTCCCAACCCCTAACAACTCAGCATACCATCATCACCATTTTTGGGGTCTGGGAATGCTCAAAAACCTTTGCTATATAAATTAATGGAAATTGCTTTTTTGCTTCATGCCATTTCAGCTTCCAAATGTTTTTTTTTATAGGAATGCTCTACTTTCAGATAGCAGGGGAAAGCTGTATATTTAAAACAAATATAAGTACTACACCTTGGTTATGTGCATTTAATTTCTTTCCAAAATTTTCTGTACTTTTCAAAACCACAATTGTTCAAGGTCTTATAATTTAATGTGTTTTTTGTTTTCACCTTATACTTAATTCCATTAATTTGTACAGTAATATCTTAACCGTACTACATCAAAACCCACACTAATCAAAACCACACGATACAAGGTCTTATTATAATTTAATGTATTGTTTTCCAGCTTATACTGAGTTACATTAATTTGTACAGCAATACCATAACAGTACTACATTAAAACCATACTGTTCAAGATCTTATTATAATTTAATGTATTGTTGCCGATAATCTGTAGGTTTGTCGCAAAATTAAGTATGATTTTGTAAACAGCAATACCTTAATAGTGCGGTTTTGAATAGTGCGTATTTTGATGTAGTCTGGTTAAGGTATTGCTTTACAAATTAATGTAACCGAGTATAAGCTGAAAAAAAACACATTAAAGTATAATAAGAACTTGAAAAGTGAGGGTTTTGATGTTGTACAGATTAGTGTAACTAAGTATAAGCTGGAAAGGAAATCACATTAAAGCATAATAAGACCTTGAAAAGTGCAGTTTTGAACAGTACGGACAATTTTAGGATGAATTAACCGCACTATTCAAGGTATACCTGTATCTTTTTGGGATAGTTTACCTGAGTCATTTGAACTGCTGGAATGACCTTATATATTTAGCTTGGCTAACAAAACTTGGCAAATGTTTCGCAAAAGATTTATTTTTAAAAAGTGTCTCACCAATGCAAAACGTTTGGAAATCCTTGCTTTAAATGATGACCCTGTTTTATTGGTGGTTCCTTTTAAGTAGATCAAACAAGAGAAACAGTTTATTTTTAGAAGATATTGCTAAAAAGAAGCTTAAAAAGTTTTGTCATGAAATGAGTCACAAAAGATTGCTGCTTGCTATTTGTGGGACCATTTTGCACGTGTGTGTGTCTCTTGAGGAATGCTTATGTATTACTACCTCTGTCCCATAATAGTTGTTGCATTTGCATTTATAAAAGTATGTATAAATGTAACAACTATTATGGGAGAGAGGTAGTATCAGTTACTGCAATGTGTTCAATCAATCACAGGAGAGAGAGGTGTACTAGCTTCAGCAACTCCACAAAGTTGTTTCTAAAACATTGTGCTACAGGTTTTTGTACCTCAAAAGATACAAAGACACTTATTACTCTATAATATTTTGAAAATTCCACAGATGAGATAACACCTCTTAGCAAGTCATTTGTCTAATGCCACAGATGAGATAACTCTTATGATAGTGTGTCATTTGGCAAAACCCCACTAGAAAGTGTAAAATATGTTTACGAAATGCAAACCAACGAGAGAGTAGATACAAATGTACTGAATGTAAGGTGGCCTTATGTGAAGATACATGTCTTAAAATATTACATGCATGTTTAAATTATTAAAATATTTAAAAAAAAAATTTTTTTAACAGATTCTGTATATATCATATTTATTTGATATTCTGTTGTATATGTTGGTTGATTTGTATGAAAATATAGCTGTTTTAAACATGCAATGAAGATTTTCTATTTTCACCAATTCTTTTCAAGAAAAACCCGGCACAGGTCTTAGAAGTTTAAAAGATATACTTTGCAGTGAATAATGTTTCATGAAAAATAAAAATTTTATAAACTTGTATCTCAATTGAAGATGATGATCAGATCATGTAAACTAATAAAAAAAAAAAGTCAACCAAAACTGTCACCAAAACTGTCACCATTGGTTTCTTCAGTTTTCAATTTAGTCTGGCTGGCTGGCTATGTATCGTGTGTAACCCACTCCCCAAATAGGTTTTTAGTGGGTGTTCAATTTACAATGTAAGTTTATGCTAAATTGACCCCATAGTTTGTGTTCAGCAGTATTTACGCTTGTTTTTTTTGAAAATGCAGA
>VCCN01005523.1:1006040-1017180 GCA_006491835.1 Architeuthis dux
ATATATATATATTATTTACATTTTATATAACTAAAATGAAAATCTTTTTTGGCTATTTTTAGAATCAGAATCAGAAGAACCCTGGCCAATTTTCAATTGGTCTCTGTCTTCTACTTCAGTCAATAGTCAGGTGTACAAATGGTTTTTATAAGAACAGTGCAAAATTTGTCTGAAATTAAATGGTTGGCTTGCTAATAAGTGTACAAGTAATTTATAGTTAGAGAAGTACTGTATTTCTTTGTGTATAACACAAATGTTTTTCTCAAATCTGAGTGAAAATAAGGAGGGCGGGTTGTGCAATACTCGAATGTACGCAGAACATTTTTTATATGTTACTAAAATTAAGCCCATTTGATGACAGAGAAATATATAAATATGTATATACACAAATTTGGAATATCGCAGCAGAAAAACATGTGGGTCTGCCAAACTGTATTGGCAAATCAAGTACCTGTGTTGTTATATAAGAGGCTACAATTGTATACCTATTTTCGACCATATCTAGTACTTGTACTATACAAGAAGAAATGCAGTAAATTCCTTATGGTAGGTTTCTTTAGTTTTTAAGTTGGTCTGGCAGTATCGCCCATAAATAAGTACACCTCTACCACTATTTTATTGAAATTTAATTTTCTTCTAAACCAAATATAGCAGGATTTTATTATTTCTAGTGGAACATTACACAATAAACTCTGTTGCCAAAAACATGAATATGTTGATGTCCAAAGATGAGTACAACACTACAAAAAAATATTTTTAGCAACAGAGTTTCAATGCTGGATAGATTGGTCATAAATAATACCTGATAATATCTGTTTTGATTGTGTAATTTTCCAGTAGAAATAATAAAATACTGTTATGTTTGGTTTAGAAGACAATTAACTTTCTATTAAAAAGTGGTAGGGGTGTACTCATTTATGGGCACTACTGTTTGTCATTATGTGTACAGGCTGTACTAATGGAGCTAGAGGGCTGAATATTTAAACATTTTACTGTTTATTATGTCTAAAGGCTTTTTTTGTGTTTTCACAATTCCTCCCAAAATAGCTTTTTAATGGGGGGGGGGGGGGTTCAATTTACAATGTAAATTTATGCTAAATTGGTCCCTTAGTGTCCGGCAGCATTCACGCATGATTTTTGGAAATTCAGACTTTTTTTTAAAGATCACAGCCTAACAAAAGGTGAGAGAAGTAACTTATTCATTGATCACCCCTTTTTCCAAAATTTTTAATTGATCACCCCCAACACAGCATGCTGCCAAAAGACGTTTGTCATGTGACTGTTTCTATTGAGCGTCTAACCAGATTGTTACTGTATTTATCCACATAAAATGCAAAATATTTTGTATGAGACTCAAAAGCCAAAATGGGGGAGAGGCATTCAAATTATACATAAGTGTAATATTTTGACAACTTAGCAGTTACTTCAATGATACAAGTAAGCAATGTACAGTGGTTTCACTCTATAACAACTCCCCTCATTAACAGCCAACCTGGTTATATGACTGCTTTTTCAATGTTTCTTTACTTTTCATGAATAGCCACCTTTGTGTATATGTCTGGCAGATACTTTTACATGGCACAAACTCTCAGCTTTGCTCCCTCTAAAGCAGCTAGATATCTTGGTCCATGGTCAGTCAGGGTTGCCAAATTTGTCCGATTTTGGACATTGTATCCTTTTTTAGCCCTGATGTCCAATTATATTTTTTATGAAATGGAAAAAATCAAATTTATTCTGTCTGATATTTGACTGATTTCGCGCAGAAATGTCCAAATTTGCAACACTACTGTCCAATGTTGAAAAAACTGATCTGGCAACCCTCTCCATGGTTTTCTCTAGCTTCTAAAATAATCTTTTAAAGCTCTAATTGAGACACCATTTTTCTGGATTTTTGACAGCTCTAATTCACAATCTATTTGGCCTAGACCCTTGAAATTATGGTAAACAGGACTGTTACATTCCCTACGTTGTAAGGAAGTGAGGCTTCGAGGTATTCGGTTAATTCCCTTGTGAGGCTCCTTTGATATTTTAATGGCCAAAAAACCGTAATGAAGGGAAGTAACAACATGCTTCGAAGCCTCACTTCCATACAACGAACTGGAAGTAACCATACAGTTACCTTGTAAATAGAAACCCTTTGTAAAATCTTAAACATTTTTTCTAAAAACTAACAACTTCTAACAAGATTTTTAGGGTCTAACAGTTAGTGGCGAACAAAAATAGAAACAATTTTTTTTCAACTTGTTTAACCCAAAAATATATTCATACTTTTTACATATAAAAATGATCACATTATAAAAAAGATTGCATTGTATGCTATATACTATATTTTCCGGCATATAAGACGCACATTTAAATGAAAAAAATATTTCACTGCATCCGATGCACTGGTACTTTAACTAGAGGGCTATTTACTGAAGCTTGAAATAGACAGCTATGGGGCTTGGATGTGTTGCAGTGAGCGGTAGGTAGCCCCCCAAATACCCTTGTAAACTATGCGTCTTATAGACTCCAATTTGAAACTGTCAACATAGCTAGACCAACTTAAAAACTGAAGAAACCTAAGTATGTATTGTGCATGCAGGCTGCACCAATGGAGCTAGAGGGCTGAAAATTTAAACATTTACTCATTATTTTTTATAACCCCCTCCTAGATTTTTAGGGGTGGGGTTAGTTTGCAATGTAAGTTTATGCTAAATTGGTCCTTTAGTTTGTGTCCAGCAGCATTCATGCTTGTTTTTTGTAAATTCAGACTTTTTTAGTGATCACTGCCCAACAAAAGGCGAGAGAAGTAACTTATTCATAGATCACCCCTTTTTCCAATTTTTTAATTAATCACCCCCAACATGGCAGGCTGCCAAAAGATATTGGTCATGTGACAGTTTCTATTGAGTGACTAAGCAGACCTGTCTTATCTTAAACTGATAAAATGGATGATTTGAAGAAAGTCAGTTTTATCTACTTAATAATTCAATAGGCATATTAGTCAGAATAATATGTGATGTACAAGGGCCTTAATGCATCAAAACTATTTGTTCAATGTTGTAAACAATTGTATACCTGTTTAGCTATTGATTATTTTAGCATTGTTCAACGTTTACCTATCTAAATGAGATGCTTATGGCCTTTCTTTTGTTGCAAATAAGTACTTTGGGAGGTACGGAATAAAAAAGAATTCATTTATTTTGGTTTCTAACATTCCATTCTATCAGACATTTCTTTAATTCTTTGAAATACCACTTTCTTAGACAATGGCACAATGAGAAACAGTTTTGTCTCATAGAATTACTTTTCAACTGTTGTTATAAGAAATCTCTTTCTACTGCAATGGCTGTTTCAACAATTCGTATTGTATAAGATTTCAAAAGTTACATTGTCAACAGTATATGAGGATGCCTTTACTTCAGTACTTCCATCAGGACTGAATGTTTTTCTTTTAAAATGCCTTTGTCTGTTTTACAATAAACAAGTTTATGACCAATTGCTTCGTTGATGGTTATTAGAAGTGTACAACAACAGGCTCGTTTGATGGCTGCTACTGATACTAAAAGTATGACAGATACGTTAGGAAAAAATAAATTTAAGTAGCTTAATAAGAGGGTAGGAAGGTAGAAGGGAGAAAAGAAAGTTAGTTTAATAGGAGCGCAGAAAAGAAAGTATAATAAGAGATTAAGAAGGGAGAGGGGAGAAAAGAAAATTAGTTTAAAAAGAGGGTAGAAAGGGAGAGGGGAAAAAAGATAGTTTAATAAAAGGGGAGGGGCTGATGGCTGTTGCTGATACAATAAGTGTGACAGACACTTCTTATAGTCCAGGAGGTGAGACCACTTCATTTATGTTTTTGGGTGCAGAAGGTTTGATTGGTGGCCTGAGTCGATTAAAGTATGAGGAATCCAAATATGTAAGTCTTACAACAAATAAAAAAATTTATAAATAAAAAGCAAAAAAATATCTCTCAATCAAAAACAAATTCCTGGATCCACCCAGAATTTAATGACTTGTTCCTTATAATGTGGCTGATTGAGAACTTTTGGATATATCGTGTAGACAGACAGGAGCAAATACAGAAATGTAGGAAGAAATAAAAACAATATCTTTCAATCAAAAACAAATCCCTGAATCAGACCAAAATTTAATCCTATCTACCTTATTACGTGCCGTACCCTTCCACAAAATTCATTCATTCATAGATATTGTGGGGACAGGAGCAAATAGGAAATGTATGAAAAAATATCTCTCAATCAAAATGAAATTCCTGGATCCACCCCAACATTGAATCACCTCATCCTCATCTTGTGGCTTACTCTTCCACAAAATTTCATTGAAATTCATTGAGAACTTTTGGAGATATTGTGTAAACAGACAGGAGCGAATACAGAAATGTAGGAAGAAATAAAAACGCAAAAACATCTTTCAATCAAAAACAAATCCCTGAATCAGTCCCGAAATTTAATCATATCTTCCTTAATATGTGCCTTACCCTTCCACAAAATTTCATTGAAATTCATTTTTGGAGATATTGTGTTGACAGTCAGGAGCAAATACAGAAATGTATGAAAGAAAATGAAAAGATATCTCAGAATCAAAAACAAATTCCTGGATCCACCCCAAAATTGAATCACTTCTTCCTTGTGTGTCACACTCTTCCACAAAATTGCATTGAAGTTTATTGAGAACCTTTGGAGATACTGTATGGACAGACAGAAAAATATCTCTCAATCAGAAACAAATCCCTGTAACCACTCCAAAATTTAGTTACTTCTGCCTTACCCTTCCACAAAACTCAATTGAAATTAGTTGAGAACTTTTGCCGATATCATCTGGACAGACAAGAATGAATACAGAAATGTATGTTTTTTTTTAAAAACACAAAAATATCTTCCAATCAAAAACAAATTCCTGGAGCTGCCCCAAAAATTAATCACTTATTTTTTTATCTTGTGGCTCACCCTTCCACAAAATTTCATTGAAGCTCAGGCTGACAGTTGTAAGACTTACATATTTGTATACCTCATACTTTAATCTACTTAGGCCACCAATCAAACCATGTGCACCCAAAAACGTAAATAAAGTGGTCTCAGTTCCTGGAGTACAATATGTCCACAACCTCTGGGGGCATGCACATTTATAACTGCAGCTGCCTTCCCTGTCCCAATTTTGTTATATATTAGTAGTAGCATGACCTTTCGACGCTTTTCTCCAACACCCATGATTATTGCAGTGTTCTCTCCTAGCAGAGTGATCATGACAATAGTAGGACATCTGTGAATATATATGGACAGTTAGTCCATTGGAACTGGCATCCACTGCATGCAACATCATGAGTGTATCTGCCTCTTCCAGATTGCTAACTGCTGGTAATGTTTGTCAAGACATCTTTTCTTGTAACAGCCATCGAATTCTGGACAGTTCGAATCAACCATTTGCTGTGCAAGGTACAATGTTAAAGAATCTTTTGTGTCATTGCTTGCAAGAAATGCTTTTTATCTTTGATCCGGGTTGAGTCTTGTACAATGTAGTTTTTAACAGCAGTAATTTAACCTCATTGATGTTTTGTGCATTCCTTGACTCGAACTTGGTCATAGCCACTGGATTTGGAATCAATTAGCATGACATATCACAAACCCAAATCCTTGCAGGTTTCAAAATATTTCACTGCCATGAATTCTTGAACTACAGCCATTCCTTCAATAATCAGATAAACCTTTCCATCGTAAGTATATGATATTGAGTAGATTTCAACATTGCCATTATTAACTAGGTCTGAGCGCAGATGTATAAAATTGGCCACAAGATAGAAAAGAAGTGATTACATTTTGGGGTCGATCCAGGAATTTGTTTTGATTAAGAGATATTTTTGCATTTTTTTCTTCGTATTCGCTCCTGTCTGTCTGCACAATATCTCCAAGATTTCTAAATGAATTTCAATGAAATTTTGTGGAAAGTTAAGCCATGTTGTATTTCTGTATTTGCTCCTGTCTGTCTACATGATATCTCCAAAAGCTCTCAATGAGTGTCAATGAAATTTTGTGGAAGGCTGGGCCACAATATAAGGAACAAATGATTAAATTCTGGGGTGGATCCAGGAATTTGTTTTTTATTGAGAGATATTATTGCATTTTTTTTTTAATACATTTCTGTATTCGCTCCTGTCTGTCGCCACAATATCACCTAAAGTTCTCAATGAACTTCAATGGAACTTTGTGGAAGAGTAAGCCACAAGATGAGGAAGAGGTGATTACATTTTGATTTTTCCCATATATTTGATAAACAGTTGCAATTTTCACACAGAATGCAGAGGCTGACAATTGTAACATTTACATATTTGGATTCCTCGTACTTTAATCTACTCAGGCCACCAATCAAACCTTCTGCATCCAAAACATAAATGAAGTGGTCTCAGCTCCTGGACTATTATATTTGATGATTATTGAATGATTCAACATTTTAGAACCAACCCTGCACAAACATTGCCAGTAAAATCTAAACATAAAACAATGATAAAAAACACTTTCTTTTCTGTGATAATTAGGAACAGTCAACCAAAACTGTCAACATAGATTTCTCCAGTTTTTAAGTGATTCCGGCTAGCTATGTATGCGTCACGTATATGGGCTGAAAATTTAAACATTTACTCTATATTAACTAAAAACGTTTTTTGTTTTATAAAATCCCCTCTCCCTCCAAGTTTTTAAAGGGGGTTAAATTTACAATATAAGTGTATGCTAAATTGGTCCCTTAGTTAGTGTCCGGCAGCATTCACGCTTATTTTTTGAAAATTCTGACTTTTTAGTGATCACAGCCCAGAAAAAGTCGAGAGAAGTAACTTATTCATTGATCACCCTTTTTCCAATTTTTTAATTGATCACCCCCAACAAGGCATTCTGCCAGAAGAGGTTGGTCACGTGACGGTTTCTAGTGAGTGATAAGCAAACCTATTTTGTATTTAAGATTTCAGTTTAAATATAAAATCAACAAGATTTATGTTTTCATGCTTGATTGATTATCTAGGTTGATAGGATTTTATTTTCATTCATGAATAACCATTTTTTTCTCTTCATATTTACAACCTTTCAAAAAGACTCTAGAATGTAGTATTGGGATTTCTTATTTACCTGTTACTTTTATTAATGTACCAGTTAATTAATCCCCGTGGAAAATTTCATGGATATATTTGAATTTCTATGATTATTTCTTTTATTTTTTAAATTATTTTTTTTTTTTTAGAGCGTAAACTACTGAAACTTTTTCAGAGTCCATTGTTTCAAATGGTGGGTAGGAGATATTTTCATCAGCAAAATTGTTGCCTTTAGGTGGAAGAGTCCATTGTTACATATAGAGAAACAGAAAGTCACACTAAATAGATAATTTTCAACTATAAACTGAGTTTAGTCATAAAGAATGAGAAGGTCTTTTTAGATTTATCAAGAAAGACGGAATTAAAATCAGTTGTAATGGAGTTAAAATTTTCTTGATTTTAATAAATAGATAACAGTTACATACAGGTAGCTGGAACGATAAAAGTAAAACTACTTTTATCATTCCAGTTTTTTCAAACATGTAACTGTTATCTATTTAAAAATACTTCTGAAAACATTCTTTTGTTTCTTTGATGAAACCAAGATTCACCTGTCTGCACATGTTAGCTACTCTGTGTATATGTGGGTTATGAAGTTGTTGAACATTTGGTTTCTGATAGCTCAGAGCTAAACTAATACGGGTTCATTCATGCAAGATAGGTTAATAGGCTGACTTTTCTTTCCAAAGTGCAACATCACAAACTTGACGTGCAACAAAATTATGCAGTACTTAATAATAACAACAAGAATTGCAATCAGACATCATTTTTCAACAAATCATAGAACTGCACACTGGAACTTGACCATGCATAATTTTTCTGATAGAGAATTTACTTGGTGATGAATCGAATCTGAAGCCCCCATCAAAGATCTTTTATTGAATCTCATGAGCTTTCTTCTTAGGGAAAATGGATTATGTTGTCTGGATATTGTAGGGTGTACTGAACACTTTATTCCAAAATAAAATAAACACTGTCAAAATGTCCATTTTAGAATATTGTAAGAAATACAGGTCACTAGTTAAGATAAACCAAACCAAAAAACTAGTTTAATACTATACTTCATCACTATAGTTTCATTTCTAATAGGGTCAACTCAGATATTCAAATATATCCATGAATTTTTTCACAGGTAATAACTGTTTTTTCTATAGTTTTGAGAAGGGTCATTAATATTCAAATGGTTCTTCGGACAATTGAACTCCTTCTTGTTTTTTGTGTTGTAAACACAACGTTTCACACAATCCATTCTTCGGCCTTCTTCAGATATAAAGTTGTTCATTAAGTAAGGTTGCCCCTATTTGTGACTCCAAACTAGTGAACAACTGTGGTTACGTCATCCCCTGTAAATGTGGTAATCAAGGGTGAGATAGAAAAATCGGCTATGGCCGACCACATCTGGAGAGAGAAAGGCGATCATCTTCCTCTCTGGGAGGAAGTCCAGATTATTGACAGAATGATGTTGGAAGCAGAGAAAAATTAAAGGAGCAGATCACATCAACATGTCGACTAAATGCATTAGCCAGACAAGTGCAGAGTTCAAACTGATGTGGCTTCCGCTTCTCAACAGACCCAAACCCGACAAGACAAAGACACAGAAACACCTGGGCCCTGTGTTATAAGGGTTAGCCCCTTTAAAAATAAAAACTTTTACCCTATCACACTCGGATTTTACACCTGAAGAAGGCCAAAGAATGGATAGTCTGAAACGTTGTGTTAACAACACAAACAACAAGGAGGTGCAATTAAGGTATTGCTGTACAAATTAATGTAACTAAGTCTAAGCTCAAAACAAAAATACATTAAATTATAATAAGACCTTGAACAGTGTGGTTTTGAACAATACAGATTTTGGAAGGAATTAGCTGTACTAATCAAGGTGTAGTACCTGTATTTATAAATATTTATCTGTTTGGTTGCCAGCTAGTGAGCTTTTCTTTTAATCTGACTTATTTCCATCACGTTTTGCTTTTTTCTGAATGCACTGCAGGTTCTTAAATCTTAAAAGTAGCTAGAGTGATTTTCATGAATTAAAATACTAGTGCAGTGCATGTTACAAAGGTGCATGTTTTGAAGGGGACAGACTTTATGGTGTGTGTAGCAGCTTGCCATAATTGTCATGTAAAATAATTTTGTATGAAATACCTGTGATCAGGCAAACAACCAACATGCTTTTGCCACGACTTTCACTTGGAATCTCCCACCTAATGGATGGATGTGTTACTATTATACCACAAGAGTTTTTTGGGTTTTTTTTGTGCCGATTCCCTCTTATGTCTGACTCCATCCATTCATCTATCTAATAACATTTTTAATTGCTGTGTTTGTGTTATGCTAATACATATGTTTTATAACTGTATAGTTTTAGAACTATGAAATCAAACCGATATATAAAATTAAGAAACACTATCGCAACAGCGATTCGATCACCTGATGTAGACCTTAGTAGACTGATAACATACACATGAGCTACTGGTACAGAGATGAAATGATGTAGGATTTCAAGCCTGCATTATTGTCAGATTGGGTTGGGGGAAGTGGATATCAAAGCAGCGAAAGTTGCCTAATATTTTTAAAAAATGTCATCAAAAATCATAGATCACTTGGACAAGCAAATTACGGATGTGTTACAATTACAAAATAATTTAATATTTAATTTCATTAATTGAGTAATTAATATTTATTACCGTATTTACTTGAGTACAATGCAACCTTTTGTAGCTAAAAATCAGTAATATATTTTATCCTCTAATCGCTGCAAATTTAAAAACACATAAAACACAGACACTAAAACTGACAAGGTTCCTGCTTTTGCTCAGTAACTTTTGGTTTGAATTTACCTAAATATCCAAATTCTGTATCGTAAAGAAAAATGTTCACTTATTATCATTTGGTATTAAACAATGATTGAAATCTAGAAACAGGATTTTGTACATCTCTTCTGCAATTTATCGAACTTAATGTGCAATAATTTCCACACTCATCACATTAAAAATAGAAAAACAAAACTAGTCTCAAGCACATCATTAAGAAACAGATTATGAATCTATGTCCCCAGAAAGCTATGCATTTTTATATTTAGTCAAATTATAAAAATCAAGAAATTGAAATGATTGGACCTAATTGATGTCTTATATTATCATTTGGTATTAAGCAATGATTGAGATCTGGAAACAGGATTTTGTACATCTGTTATTGACCAGAGCCATATCAGGTGTTGTGATAGTTGTCACTTTTGTAATTTTGATTAAACTGATTGATAAGTGGACATGCATCTTTATTTGACATAATCACAAATACTGAACTTAAATATACATCATGATTATTGAATCTATTGCAATGTTTTAATGCAATGTAAAGCTCTAATGGATTTATTGAATCACTGTAGCCACAAACACTGGTCAGATCAAACGACAAAAATATAATGGCTAGGTATTCTTCCCTTTTCACTAGTCTGTCTGGTCCAGTCATTTCAATGGTCCTGGTCATATTTTTTCTTTATTTGACATAATCACAAATTCTGAATTAACTTGTTTGCTGCCACGAACGAGATAACTCATCTCAGCAAGTCGCCAGTCCAGTGTTATAGAAGAGGTAGCTTGTCTTACAATGGTGTTTTTCTTTTTTCTTCTCTGATACATTTAAGAATTCAAATAGTTCTTCAGATGATTGAACTCCTTGTTGTTAGTGTTGTTAACACAACGTTTTGGACGATCCATTCTTCGGCCTTCCTCATGTGTAATATCTGAATGTGATGGGGTAAACAGAAGTTTTTAACTTCAAAGGAGGCAACTCTTATAATGTAGGATTCGGGTGTTCCTTTATTCTTACCTCCTTTGAAATTAAAAACTTCTGTTTACCCCATCACATTCGGATATTACACCTTAGGAAGGCCTAAGAATGGATCAGCCGAAATGTTGTGTTAACAACACAAACAACTATTTGAATGTTGATGACCAGTGGCGATTCTACTGAATTTTGGCTGGCCCCTAGGTTGGCCCCCCCCACCACTTTCATACGCTTAATGTTTAATTAGCGCCCAACGATATGAAAATTGTTTGACTT
>VCCN01005523.1:1017371-1037123 GCA_006491835.1 Architeuthis dux
TGTTGTACATATTAGTTAAATTGTATGAAAATAAAACCTGTTTGAAACTGGCAATGAAGAATTTTTATTTTCATCAATTCTTTTTACAAGAAAAACTCGACACAGGAGTTACAACGTTAAAAATCTGCTTGGAATTGAACAGGTTAGATAATATTAGATGATAATTAGATTAACCGCTTTTTAAAATCTGGATTCTAATCATAAAATGATCAGAGGGTGCTAATCTGTAAAGACTGATTAGTGCTCTCAATATTGAAGTTTCTTAAATTAGAAAACGTCAACCAAAACTGTCAACATAGGTTTCTTCAGTTTTTAAGTTGGTCTGGCTGGCTATCTATATATCACATGTACAGGCCGCACCAATGGAGCTAGAGGGCTGAAATTTAAACAGTTACACCTTATGTCTAGAAAAACTTTGTTTTGTTTTTTAAAAATTCCCCTTCTAAATAGGTCTTTAGTAGGGTAGGGGTTCATTTTACAATGTAAGTTTATGCTTTTGTTTGAAAAATCAGACTTTTTTAGTGATCCCTGTCCAACTAAAGATGAGAGGAGTGATTTATTCATTGATTACCACTTTTTCGAATATTTTAATTGATCACCCCAATACAGCATGCTGCCAAAATACATTGGTCATGAGACGGTTTCTATTGAATGACCAACCAGACCAGTTTATATAAAGATTGTGAATTTTTTGCTTTGAATCTCTTATTCTTGAAATTTACTTTTCAGTTAAGTGGTTCAGTAAGTTAATTGCTTGATATTAAATTAAATAAATTTCAATAATAATAAGTCTAGATTGCATTATAAAGATAGAGACAGAAAGTTATTGCATAAAATCCATACCCTAGGTACCTCCAGAATTTAGTCAGTCTTGATCGCAAAAAATATTTTCAGGTGTCAATTTAATGTGGTGGCTTATTTTAACTAAGCAAATGCAATACAGGCCTACGCTATTATAACATGTGAATTGGGGTAGCAAAAAACAATGTGTTCTAAACTTGCCACAACCAATGTATATATTTAGGAGCTAGATCTACCTAATGTGCAGTTAAATGTAGGTAATTTTTAGCTATATCTAGCTATTGTTGAGCTAGTAAAATATTTTGGGCTTCATGATCCACCTACGTTTGAACAGTATAATGCAACGTGTTATAACGTGGGAGGCCTTTATTAAACTGGGCTGTTACCTCCCGTCTGTCTTAGGGAAGTAAATCCTCGAATGTGGTTAGTTCCCTGAAATATTAATAGACAAAAAAAATAAAATGAAAAATTTGAATCAGAAAAGAAGTTTTCCACACTCATGGGAAACAGTAAAGTATCGCGAAGCACAGAATTCTGGTTAAAAGCAAGAAGAGCTTTGTTAATGTCTCGTTAGATCATTTAGACTTTAGAGAGCAACCTTCACAACGTATCGAACCTGTGGACGGTAAGGAAGGAAGCAAATAACCACAGTGGGTAACTGAAGCAGTAATGAACTGAATAATTGTTTACAAAATACGATAATATACAAACCACATACTTCAAAGCCTTACTTCCGTAAGACGGATGTAAATTAGCGTCCCAGAATTTTTCAGCTGAAAAGCTGTGACTTAATACTGTATTGTTTTAGAAGTGTGAAAAAATGTTATATTTCACATAAATATTAATTAAAACTGCCAATAAAAAAAATTAAAAAAACAAAAAGTTCTCACATGGGAATATCTAGTTTCACTTTTTAAATCACGTGTTGTGTAACGTAAACTGTTTGCTTGTTAAGTATAACATCGCTGTGCCAAAAAGGAAGGTGAGGCCTGCACTGTCTATGTGTGTGAGCATGTTTTTTATTACTACTACTACTATTAAAAAATAATAGTTAATATTGTTATATTGACGAAAAAACACCAGAACTGGTAAAAAAAACAAAATTATTGTAACAAAAGTTTGTGTCATTTGTAAGTATTAAAGGAGAAAATTTTAATACAAAAATCATGTCTTTCCTATGTATAGAACCAGAGATTGGCTAGAAAATGACCTGAGGCCAAACTCACATATCTTATGTGGGAAGTTGACCTCTTATGAGTGTACATGCAGAATATTATCTCTATATTCCTTTTAGTTTTCGTGGAGAAGAAGCACAGACAAACAAACAAAGGGCTCAAATATTAGTATAGATAAATGTATTTATTATTCATTGCAAACAAAAAAATGCATACGTCAAACGAAATTTATTTTTATGCCGATTTTTCTACACCTCTTTATATTTTCTGTTTTTAATAATTATAAAACAATAAGGCAACATAATTGGGTAAAAAACAATTTATTTTTAAATATGAGAAAAACATCAATATTTTTAATGAAAAATCAGAGATGACTATATTTTTTTTCTGTCCTACTACGAAGACATCAGTAACTAATATGTACAAGAGAATATCTAATAAATATAATATATACAAAAATGCATTAAAATAGAATATTTTAATAATTTAAATAAGTATGAAATATCTTGAAATTAATGTTTTTACACACCTTAGTTCAGTACATTCGTATTGCCATTTTGCATTTTGTAAACATACTTTACACTTTCTAGTGGGGTTGTGCCATCTTTTGAAAGAATAACACTATCGTAAGACTAGTTATCTCAATTGGTCCATGGCACTAGAGTGATGACTTGCTAAGATGAGTTATCTTCTCGTGGCACTGGACTGACGACTTGCTAAGATCAGCTGTGTCATTTGTGCAAGTAAACTAGTTAAAGGAATTTATTACTTGCCAAACAAGTACATCATCCAATTCCCTGGGTGTCAAAATTCATACAGTGTCATAAATAACGTTGAAACATTTCATCACCTCCCCCCTCCATCCAGAATTAATTAATGGTTCTTTCAACTATTTCATTTATCATTTAACTACAATTGAAGTAATTTGTGTGTGTGTGTGTGTGTATTCACAGAGGCTAGCTCGATGAACAGTGATGCCTTTGGAAGTCTGGAGTCTTCCATTCTAGAGACGTGGCCTGCCCAGCAGAGCTGCGTTTTTTGTAGCGAGGCCTCTACGCTTAGGGTGTTGGTACTCGGTAGGACTTCTTTGTGATGAAATCGTACCAGTACACTTTGCAGATGGTGCAGAGACAACGCTGGTGGAAGCATTTGAGGAGGCTTATGTGGCGTTGAAGAGGGAGCCATGATTCGGAACCGTATAGGCGGGTGGGAAGAATGATAGCCCTGTAAACCTTTACTTTGGTGAGTTTCCTTAGGTTCCTGTTTGTCCAGACACATTTCAGTAGACTGCCGAATGCTTTGCTGGCCTTGGCTAGCCTGTTGTCGACCTCTTTGTCAAGCTTTGCGCCTGCTGATACGACAAAACCTAGGCACGAGAAGTGGTTGACTGCCTCTAGCTTCGTTGCACCAATGGTTATGGAAGGAGGGCGGTACACCTCATGGGGTGCAAGTTGGTGGAGGGTGATGGTTTTCTTCAGGCTAACTTCTAGACCGAATAGTTCGGTGGCTTTGGCGAAACATGATGTGATTTGCTGTAGGGCTCACTTGGTATGGGTGGCGAGGGCTGCATTGTACGAATTTGACATTTGCCAGGTATTTTAGTCAGCACACAAGGCAGCGCAGTGTCGAGTTTGAATTTTATTTGATCAGCGGTCCTCGAGAAATCCAATAAAAATAAATAAAATATTTAGACTTATCTAAATTTAGATATAAAATATCTAAATTGGCAATAGATCTAGATTTAGATATAAAATATCTAAATTGGCAATAGATCTAAATCTAGATCTAAAATATCTAAATTGGCAACACTTGAGAAGTAACCAAATTACTTTGAAGCCGTAGTTTCATATGATGGATGGAAAAATTGTTTTACATGGCAATTACGCCAGGCTGCTCTAAACACCATAAAGTCTGGCCCCTTCCAAACATGCACCTTTGGAATGGTCACTGCCCTAGTGTACAATGAATTTAGATATTTTATCATACATTGTTATACCAACTCATTCTTTTACTCTAAGCCTTATATGTGGAGGTGAGGAATGGCATAAGGGTTACTGGCACAGAATACGGAATCGGTGGACCAAGTTTGAATCTCAGTCGAGGCTGTATACATTCACTTTGCACTGATGCCCATTGGAAAGGCATGAATTCACTTCTCCTGACAGCTATGGGTAAATAGCTGGGCAGTAGGAGCCTTTTAGCCCTGTATGGCAGACCATCTAAGAGAAGGTTACTCTGACAGAAAAAAAATCTACAGCTTGGCAGTTGCCATATCTGGTCCCAAACCCGGGTAAATGAGGAGGGTTGGCAGTGGGGCTAGCAACTTCACTCTGTAAAATCCTACTTGTTACTGAAACAGAGTGGTTGCGGTCTTACTATGCTCTACAAGAATAAACAGACAGGTCTGGTTAGTCACTCAATAGAAACTGTCACATGACCAACATCTTTTGGCAGCATGCTGTGTAGGGGGTGATCAATTAAAAAATTGGAAAAAGGGGTAATCAATGAATAAGTTACTTCTCTCGCCTTTGCACTGACGCCTTTTGGCGTTATCACAAAGAAAGTCTGAATTTTCAAAATACAAGCATGAATGTTGCTGACAGAAACTAAGGGACCAATTTACATTGTAAATGGAACCCCCCCCCCCTCCACTAAAAATCTATTTTGCTGGGGAATTTCAAAAAACAAATAAAACTGTTCTTTCTAGACATAATAAGGAGTAAATGTTTAAATTTTCAGCCTTCTAGCTCCATTGGTGTGGCCTGTACATGTGATACATAAATAGCCAGTCAGCCCAGCTTAAAAACTGAAGAAACCTATGTTGAAGGTTTCTAATATCCTTGCAATATAATCATTAGGATTGTTGACCCAAATATAGAAACCAGTATGGCTGGAATGCCAACTGTTGTATTTTGTTGAAATAAATTCAGAGAGTCTATAAATCCCAAAATTCTTTGATATTACTGAATTCGGTCACACCCCGAAACAGCTACTAGAAAAGAGCTAAGACCCTGAAAGAGCTAGCCACAACGGAGCTGTTTAGAAAAGAACTACTAGAAAAGAGTTAGCCACAAATGAGCTGTTTACAAAAAAGCTAAGACCCTGAAAGAGCTAGCCGTGAAGGAGCTATTTACAAAAGAGCTACTAGAAAAGAGCTAAGACCCTAAAAGATCTAGACACAAAGAAGCTGTTTACAAAAGAGCTATGACCCTGAAAGATCTAGCCACAAAGGATCTGTTTACAAAAGATCTAGTCACAAAAGAGCTAAGACCCTGAAAGATCTAGTCACAAAAGAGCTAAGACCCTGAAAGATCTAGTCACAACGGAGCTGTTTACAAAAGAGCTAATACCCTGAAAGAGCTAGCCATACAGGAGCTGTTTACAAAAGAGCTACTAGAAAAGAGTTAAGGACATGAAAGGCTAGTACGATAAGGGCTATGCAGGAAAGAACTAAGGACACAATCAAGCTATTCTAAAAAAGAGTGTGAAGTGATGCATATGAAATGCATATTATATTTATATAGGCTATATGGAATAAAATAGAAAAATAAAAATAACATAGATCAATAAGTACATGCATATTATTTATTTAGGCCATACGGAATAAACCCTAACCCAAGTTAATTAGTTCAAATATTATCAATTGTCACCTAGCTCTTTCGATGCTTAGCTCTCCCAAAAAGTATTATCTATAGTCACCTAGCTGTTTTGTCATAGCTTTTTTGTAGCCAGCTCTTTTGTGGCTAGCTCTTAGTGAGTGTACCAACCAAATTCCTATCTATATACTATGGTGGGCTTGTTACATTGTACATTGCAGATTGGGTTGGGCATTTACTTCAGTCAGTCATTGAATCTAGCTTGGTAGCAGTCAGAAATTGACCGTAAGTAAAGCTTTATCTCCATGCCATCATTGGTCAATACATTCATAGACATTTGAAAGACTAACCTACTTGAAATAAAGTATAAAATCAATGTACAAAAACAAGGTTATATATCTATGCACAATTGGGTTATTTCTTTGTTGCAATCTTTCTAGCCAGATTTATCAGCTGACAGGAAGGCAAGATTATCTTGACTGATTATTCAAATATATCTACTTTTTGAGGACTTAACATTTGCAAAGTATAAGGGCAGAGTGTTGGCTAGAATAAATAATCAATACAGGTACTACGCCTTGATTAGTGCGGTTAATTCATTCCAAAATTTTCTGTACTGTTCAAGGTCTTATTATAATTTAAAGCATTTTTTTTTCCAGCTCATACTTAATTACATTAACCCATAAGAACCCAGACCCATTTCTCCTTGAAGGAAAATTATGGAGGATATAAAACAAATTATACATCATAGAATTCATTAAAAACATTTTGTAAAGTTGTAGCAATGTAATGTTTTTTCCATGACTATTTTAATGCTAAAAGCCCGGAGTGACAGTGATATTTTCCTAAATTTTTTTATATCAATTTGTTCAAGAAATGTGGTCAGAATAGGTTAAATGTAATATAGGACATTGTTAAATGGGTTAAAACTTAATTTTTTAGTAACAAAAACATGATTTAAAAAAATAGTTACTTCTCTCCAAACCACCATTTAGGAAATGGAATTTTTAGAATGCGAATTGACACACAGTCACGTGACTGCACCATGATGTTCAGTAGATGTTACTTAGTACACTTCATGAGTTAAAATCAAGGATAAAGCTGTATAAGGTACTTTCCAGAACCTTTAAAGTGTATGTGACACCAGTGTCACTGTGGGTTCTTATGGGTTAAATTGTACAGCAATACCTTAACCGTACTACAATAGAATCAGCACTAATCAAAACTACACTATTCAAAGTACTCCTGTACACTAGGACGTATCGAAAATTAAAAGTTTCAGAAATTGAAAAACCGACTGTTATGACGTGGGGGGCAACAATAAAGTCTGAGGTCAACTTCAAAAACACTGTGATTGTCATCTTCCTTGGCGTATTTCGCACTTTTGTTTTGAGCATGCTTTACCTTGTGCGATCCTCAACCCGGACACCGAATATTGTATAACTTTTGAAGTAAACAACATACAGAGACAAATGAACACATTTTTCCATATAATTCTGACCCGAGGAAGTTTCAAATGCTTCTGCTCATATATTTGGAGTTGAAAAACGTGACAGTTGTTTTTGCTCGTTTTTGCCTGAAAACTTTTACTAAAACTAGAGAATAAGTCAAATTTGCCAAGGATATGGATTTTATTTTTAGTTAAGGCATTTTAATATCATTGTCTTTTTATATACATATTGCCATTGCTGTTAGATAATTTTTATTCAAAAAGAAAAAGAGAAATTAAAATGATATGGGAATACTATAATTTCGCTTTATAGAATGAAAATCTCATTTGCATATTGACTTCTTTTTCATTTTTCAAGAGAACCATTGACTTTTCTTTACTTTATTCTGTTCCATACATTTAAAAGATATTCAATTGACAGCTATGGAATTTGTTATTAACCTTTGTGAATTTTATTGTTTATTGAATAAAGAAAATTGTTTTTTTTCCTTTCTGGCTGCGTCGTACTGGTTCACAATAGGTGTAATATATGGTTGAAATAAACTTCATCGAACATTATTTCAGCAGAATCTCAAAATAGATTCTTCAAAGATTAAGAAGAAAAAGATTATGGGACAAACAGTTGATATCTAGTGTATATATAACAATATATAATCGGATTGCTCAACATCTTTTGCTATTTTTGCTATGAATAAAGTCAAGATGTGTTTGAATCCTAATAATAACCGTTTTTAGGAATTCCTTGAGTCAGAATTATATCGAAAAATGTGTTCATTTGTCTCTTTATTATACAATATTCGATGTCCGAGCTGAGGATCGCACAAGGAAGACGACGATCGGTGTTTTTTAAGTTGACCTTGGGCTTTGTTGCCCCCCCCCCCCATGTACGTCATAAAATGTCCTTAGATTTTTCAATTTCCGAATTTTAAAAATTTCAAGATGCCCTAGTGTACACTGTTGACTGATGTAAATGAAAGTGGTAAGATTCTTTTATAATGGCAATATCTTCTTATAATATAAAAGGCTTTGTTTGTCGGTTGGTTTTTGGTCATGCTAAAGCAAACAGAAAAAGAGGAAAGGGATACTGCAAACAGACAGACCAAAATGGGTTGCTGCTGGTAAAGCTACGCAGACGACTGCTGCTGGTAATATCACTACTACTACTACTGCTGCTGATGATGATGTCTCATATTAGTTTTTTAGCCAGTTCTTATGCCTTATATTGTTTTAAAATTATTAAAAAACAGAAAATATGTAGAAAAATAAATTTTGTTGTAGGTATGTGTTTTTTGTTTGCAATAAATACATTTATACTAAAACATATATTTGTATAATTTATCCGTGCGTAAATAAGTCATTTTGGACAGGTACTATGCTAGTTTAAAATATTGATCCTAGAAATCAAGACACTCTCATTCTATCGCAACCTTTGCATATCAATTTATCATTATTACTATTACTCCAACAGCAATGTAAATGACTTTAGGCAGCTCATATTTTTTTTAAGAAGTGTAGATGAATTTATCTTCATGATCTCTGGAGAAAAACATTGGCTTTAAAACTATAAATAATTAGTGTCAAGAAAATGAATCAACTGTTATATAGTACAGGTTGAGAGTATCAAACTTAGATGACTGAAACTCAGTAACATCTGAAACCTGGCTATTTTTAAGAATTAAATATTTATTATGATTTATAATTACTTACTTACTTAAGCCCTTTGCCCCATGACGAGTATAGGTCATCGGCAACGCTCCGCCAGTGCACTTGGCTCTGGGCAGTCTTTTCTAGATCAATCCAGGAGTGGCCGCCTCTCTGTATCTTGGAGTCTCTGTGCCATGTGTTTCTTATTTATAATATTTACAATTAATTATAAAAATGTCCAAACACCATTCAAAATTCCATACTGAGTGAGAGTTTACCGCTCTCTGGTATGAGACAAATGCAACTTACGGTGGTCCCAGTGACCCACCACACCCAACCCGAACATGACCTCACAACAACCCCAAACATGCTTCATGGGTAATAGTAGTCTCATTGAAAAAACAGAAACATGTATCTGACAAGACTCGATAAAGATTAGTGTTGGTACTTCAACAATCTATGACTTGAAATAGCAAAAAAAAAACCAAATTGAGAAATTTTTTGTAGAAAGTGATTCATGACGTCAGTGATCCATCTTCCACCAGCTCATCACCCACCACCGCAATCGCAAGACACTAGTTAAAGAAAAAGAATGACCTTTCACCAAAGTCACAAGATTCTAGTTAAGGAAAAATAATTCTTCACCAAAGTTGCAAGACACTAGTTAAAAAAAACAATTAACCTTTCATCAAAGTCGCAAGACTCTATTTTGGGGGAATTTTAAACTGATTTCGGCATTAAATGACCCATCAAGGGTTGATATGCTGCTAAATCAATCAATCAATCAATCAAAATTCAACTGTTAAGAGTGTCCCAATAGGGCAGTACTTTTTAACCTTGCCATTCCCTGCGACATGTTAATGAAATATTTCAATGCAATTATTACTGTAAATTGAGCAATCCCCTGAAAACAAGTGAATAAACGAATTTAAAAAAAATGAACACCTGTTTCTAGAAGGTGGCTACAGGACTACACATGTAAATTTTCAAGGCTCTATGCCAAAAAATGTGACCAGGACCACTGAAATGGCCGGACCAGACAGACGAGTGAAAAGGGAAGAATACCTAGCCATCATTTTTTTGTTGTTTGGTCTGGTCAGTGTTCGTGGCTACAGTGATTCAATAAAGCTATTTAAAACATTGCAATAGATTCAATTATCATGATGTACATTTAAGTTCAGTATTTGTGATTGTCAAATAAAGAAAAGATGCATGTCCACTTGTCAATGAGTTTAGTTGAAATTAGAAAAGCGATAACCATCACACCACATGATATGGCTCTGATAAATTACAGAAGATATGTACAAAATTCACTTTCAAGATCTCAATTGTTGGTTAATACAAAATGATAATACAGGTACTACACCTTGATTATTGGAGTGAAAGTTAATTTTTTTTCCTGGCAAAAAGTTGCCTATGGATGTGTTATGAAGAAAAATAACCATTAAACTTGGTAGTCTTCGCAGATAAGGTAGGCTATCAGCAAATTTTCATAATGGCAGGTTTCTGATACCCGCCACAGTCAGTGAAAATCCGAAGTCATCAAAACAGGTCAAATTATATATCGTTGGAATCAGTATTTAATGCTGATTAAACTTTACAAAGAAACTGTTCTCAAAATCAACTGTTCTCAAGATATTTTTGATTTTTGTAGTGTCACTGGCTACAATCTATAAATTGAGTTAAAAAATCACAAATATCTTAAACAGTTGATTTTGGGCATATAGTCTTTTTGAAAAGTTGAATCGGTATTAAATTCTGATTCTAATGATATATAACTTGACCTGTTTTGATGATGTTGAATTTTCACCAACCAGGGCAGGTATTAGAAATCCGCCATTATGAAAATGGGGCAGTAGCCTACCTTATCTGGAGAGGCTACCAAATTTAATGGTTATTTTTCTTCATAACACATGCTAAGGCAACTTTTTAACAGGCAGCAAGCATGTTTTCTCAGAAAAAGCAATTTACTTTCCCCCCTATTGATTAGTGCGGTTAATTTGTTGCAAAACTTTCTGTACTGTTTAAAACCGCACTGTTCAAGGTCTTACTATAATTTACAGTATTTTTTTTCAGCTCATACTTAGTTACATTAATTTGTACAGCAATACCTTAACTGCACTAATCAAAACCACACAAATCAAGGTATTACTGTATAAGAAATGGGAATCAGATAGTCAGACTTAATGTGCAATAATTTTCAATTAGGTCCAATCATTTCAATTTCGTGATTTTATATTTTTACCAAAATGAGCATGTTAGCATTTTAGGGACACAGATTCATAATCTGTTTCTTAATGATATGCATGAGACTAGTTTTGTTTCAATGTGAAGAGTCTGGAAATCAATTGTATATTAAATTAGATTTCAAAATAGGATCTGATTTCCACCTGACGTTAAATTCACCAAAACATTTCACATATGCAAATTTCTTCTTTTTTTAACTTCTCATTACTTTGAATTGCTTTAAAAAGAAAGGAGAAATTTGATTTTTAAAAAAAAAATATTTATTATCCTTACAAAAGGAAACTTAATGTTTTTGTGATTTTCTTTTTTCTAAGTTTTCATATTTCAAAATACAATTTTTAACTGCGATGTAAGTTGACAGTTCTATGAATGCCAAAACGTTTTTTGTTCAGACCAAATTTGAATAGGTTAATAGCATTCATCAGAAAAGAAGGTTAGAGAGAGTGAGTGAAGAAAGAGGAATATATTTTTTTTCTTTTTTACGTCATATAATTCTTTGCTTAAATCAATTCTTGAAATTAAAAAAATGTGAATTAATATATTGTAAGCATAGTTATGACCTATAACTTATGGGGAACACAAATAGATACACAATTCTTGGATACAAATAAATGTAGCAAGGCTCGAGAAAACCAGTAAGTGTCTATTTTCTGATAGACCTTTTTTTTAATCTCTTCACAGTTTTACATTATTCTGTTTTTAATCAATTGGAAACAAATAGTTTTATTACAGAAACAAATATTGCCAAATGCTATAAAAAATTGTGAAAACGATGTCACAGGTTTTGAACAGTCTGTTCTTTTTCTTGTTAAAATATCATTTTACTGTTCTTTATATATCTCTAAGATGGGAACAACTTTTTAGTATACCTTGCTCCATTTTTATTACTTATCTGTGCCAATAAAGTTGGAAAGGTATATGTATTAACCTGTGTCTGTCTGTCTGTCCACACAATATCTCCAAAAGTTCTCAATGAAATTTTGTGGAATGGTGGACAATGGGCTATGGAAGGAGTGATTAAATTTGGGCGGATCCATGCACAATTACCTCCCCTACATCGTCGTTAAATGTCCACACCACATAATATCTCCAAAAGTTCTGTCTGTCCACACAATAACTCCAAAGGTTCTCTGAATTTCAATGAAGAGTTCTATAACCACGGGTCCGTGGGAGGAAAATCCTGGAATTGGAGAAAAAGCAAGACTGGAAACTTGTTTTATAAAAATATGATGATGTATTTTTATTCCATCAGACACATCGTTCAGTGGCGGAGAATGAAGAGTGGGAGAGAGACAATGAGAGCCGACAGACTTTTCTTAGACAGCAGGGCATACGGTTCCTTTGACAACAGGGAAATTGGTCCTGTCTTTGTCCCAAGCCTAAGTGATCTCTGTGGCTTTTATCAGGTTCGAACGCCCACACTGGTTTTCCAGCCTGCCACCTGCAACTCAGGGTTTTAGTCACTATCCTGTTTATGACTTTTCAACACCTGGTGTCTTCTGGTCCCTGGCACCTGTAGTTTGGGTTTTGGTCAAAATCATGTTTATGACTTTCAACAGCTGTGGGGGCCAAATCTGTGACCCCCGCCCACAGCTGCCTAAATATTTAACAGACAATGGGCTACAGAAGAAGTGATTAAATTTTGGGGCGGATCCATGCACAGTTACCTCCCCTACATAGCTATGTCCTCGCCACACAATGAGTGACAATGGCATTGGCAGAGGTATGCGCTCTCTCTCTATATATAAATAACTAGAAAATCTAGTTATTTATATATATCAATGCTGTTTGTTTTCCAGGTTAACTTTGTTCAAGACAAGATTTATTATTAAACAAATATGTTAATCATTTATGTACAATGGATTTTCCTTTTTTATTTTTCTATTCACCGAAGAAACTTTACAATGAATTATTTTTAGTTACTAATGACCTTTACATATAGGAAACATTGATTCTTGCTTTATTACCAAACATTGAGGCTTGTCTATACTTGAATAGTAAGTAGAGTGTAAATGAAATTCAGCCTATTTTTGATTGGTGCTAACCTAGAAAACTAGCCTGAAAGTCAGACCATAGATGTGCTAGTTCTTTTCTTGTGAAGATCTAGCAAGGGCAGTGTTGCCAACTTTATTTCTAAGTTTACATCTAAAATTGAGTAAAAAAACATCTAGATTCTCCAGATATATATATAAAATCTAGGAAATATATTACATATTATTAATAAATTAAATGTGATTTTAATCTTCAACATTTATTTTATTAAAATATTGCTTATTTTATTAAAAGTGTTACTTATTTTATTACTATAAATTAAATAAAAATATTACTTTATTAAAAATCATCTAAATAGCAATTTCAGACATCTAGATGCACCTAAAAACATCTAGATTTAGATGAAAAACATCTAAATTGGCATGACTGAGCAAGGGACGTTACTCCCTCATTTCGGTATGTCAGCCTGTCTGTCAGTGATGGCAATCAGTGTTAGAGATGCTAGCGTATCTAAAAATAGTAATAAAAAGGACTTGTATCTCCTTGTAGGAAGTCTGTCTGGAAAGTATCCAGCCATTTTTAATATCTCGAGAACCAGTTGCGTGGCCTTGATGTAACTTGGCAGCCAATCAGAAGGGACCTTACTGTGCATGTGTGAACATTCTCCCGTGGGGTTGCTCAGTCGGCCAATGAAATGCCATTGAGTGAGCTTGAGTACTGTGTGACTGTCACAGTGACTGAGTACAGGGATTTATTTTGCAAAACATCACATCACCCAGGTCCATTAGCCCCCTTGCAGTCCACATTTAGTTCAGTGTTACTTCTGGCTTTGAAGAGGAGGAGATTTCAGACCGTGGAGATTAAGGAGAATGTGACAAGGTAGCTGATAGCGATCCCGAAAAAGGACTTTGTAGACTGTTTTGAAAAGTGGAAGGGATGTTGGAATGAGGGGAGTACTTTGAAGGGAGGGGGGCGTCAAAAGGATATATTCAAAATATATCTTGGGGCAACCCTATTATACGATAGGCATTCCACCCATGAAAAGGTGCTGCACTCACTGCCATTTGTAGTGTAAGCAAGTATGAACCACTGTATGATGGTGCACTGGACCGTTGATGGAAACGCAGGGTGACCCGATGGAGCAAGCACCAGTGAATAATAATAGTCTTTTTATAAGGGAACATTTAGTTGGGGTTACATAAAACAATTGTACTGCACTATTATCCTTCATTGACTATGAGGTTCCAACTTTCAAACCCCCTTGCCCTCGTTGGGAAGACCTGATTGGAGGGTGGAATGCCCCATTTGCTCCCCCCAGCAAACGCTCATGCTTCTATGTTTAGTGTTTCAATTCTTTTATTACAATTAAGTGATCATCTGTTTTTACATAAACACTTGAGTGGCTGCGCATAATAAGTGCCCAATGAACCATTTTTAAAAAGTTGATATTTTCATTATTTTTAGAGCTACAGTGCTAAGTCTTTTTATTTTGAAGTTTGAACACTATGAATCATAATTCAGAGTGTTCAAACTTCAAAATTTAAAAAGAACTGAGCTCTAAAAATAAAGAAAATATCAACTTTTTAAAACTGGTTCATTTACTTGTCTTTATAAATAAATAAGCATAAGTAAGTCTTGATTATCTGTTGATGGATCATCTCCTTTTCAGATTATCTAAAAACCAGATCAAACAGAGGTAAATTTTATCATGAAATGTTAAATGGTCTATAGTTTTGTACTCCTAACCCATCATGTTCTGTTAGGTAATCTCTTTGTGAACAATGTCGGCATTTTATCACTATAATATCGTAATGCTATTAACCTCCTTAAAGTACTGCACCTGAGCACCACCTTGGACTAATTAGGCCCAATATCGGCAAATATATTTAGATAAACAACTTTCTGGGTAGTGTAGAGTGGCATAGCAGTTATAGGCACAGAAACTGTGTGAATCGACAACCGAGTTTCGTTCACTTCGCAGTAATGCCTTTGGGAAAGGCATGAATCCACTTCTCCCTTCAGCTATGGGTAAAATTGGAGCCCTTTAGCTCTGTAAGGCAGTCCATCTTGGGAAAGGCATGAAAACCACTTCTCCCTCCAGCTTTGGGTAAATTGGAGTCCTTTAGCCATGTAAGAAAGTCCATTTTAGGCATGGGCTAGCAACTCCATCTACTTGCTACCAAAACTTCAATGTGGCCCTATGCTCTAGATATGAGATTATTTCTGACTTCACCTGTTAAGTTGAGAATGATTTAAGATGTGCTCTCTCACTAATACACACAAATTGAAGAACTAGTAGCAAAAAACAAGAACAGAGATCACATTGATGTGTATATCAGTTACAATAGCAGAATTCTTGTAATAAATTGGAATTTCAGATGATGTGTTCTAATTATTTCTGCTTGCTTTCTTTGAGTAACAAATACACAGCAGCAGCTATACAATTATAAAATTAAACTAATTCTTAGTATGAAGCTGTCTAATTATACTTAAAATAAAGTTATTATTTGAAATTATTCTTTGTTGCAACTTAATAAATGGAAGGGGGGAAATACTAGTAATCTTATTGACAAAAGTGGGGAATGACTCAAAAAAGGTTGGGAACCTCTGAACTAGCCGAATGCCTGTGTTGTCATGTCAATTTTAGTCATACATAAACAGACACACAAGTTATAGGCTTTCAAAGTTAAGTGCACAAAATCTTGGCACCCTTATAAAAAAATGCAGATGCTAAAGGTTTTTAAAAACTGTTTTAGTTGGCACATCTTCAAATCACCTAATCAATATTTTTGTCGAAACAAAATCCCCGAACTGGTATAACTTTCATTGTTTGTTTCCCCATTTAGTCATTTTGCTTCTACACAAAATCAACAAACTATTTGTGTCTTGCAATACTCACTGACTTCATTTCAAACAAATTAGATGATATGGCTTTTCTAACAATTCTATTTATGTTTGTACAGCCCAGGCTTTTATGAATGTTTATGGGTTTTCTGGCTGCTATTGAAATAAAGGAAGCAGCTAAGTAAACTCTGCAATGCCTTTTATGCTCCTGTGTTCAGTTTATAGAATCCTAATGTCATGTGAATATTTAAACCAAGTATATGAGCATTGTCTTTAATCATTAATACCAGCAGATAAACAGCTACATGTATGACAACAAGTTCTGTGGGAACGGCATTCCCTTACTTTGTTTAGGGGTGGGAACGGCGTTCGCTCACTATCTATATATACTACTGATAATTATAATAACATTTATTAGTTGAGAGCCTATATTTGCCCGACGCCGGTGTGAGCGCCTGCTAAATGGGCGGGCTAAATCGTAAATGTGAATAAAGAAACAAACTCTGTGCGGAGATCGAACCCGCGTCCGCCTTAGAAGCTACCTTATATGCAAGTACTGCTCTACCGACTGAGCTAACGAAGGACTAAGGAGTCTTTTAATCCACAATTTGTTGGCTTCACCATTCTCGCGTTCATATTTTAGGCACCGGGCAAATATAGGCTCTCAACTAATAAATGTCATTATAATTATCATATTCTGTTGGATATAAAATTATCCATCATTTGATTTCATATATACTACTAAAATTCTCATTCTGTTTATCTGTTTGTACATCAAACTATCTGAAATAGTGCTTTGTAGCTATATATACTGAATCAAAGTAGTACCTACTTTGATTCAGTATAAAATGTACCCCTATCAAAACACCTGGACGTCACTTCTTTTTTTTTTTTTTTGGACTACATGACTGTGTATGACTCAAAAAAGTATATTGGACAGACTTTTTATATCAGTGTTAATTATTAATATGAAATCTACTGGGAAATGAGAAAATGGTTTGAGCTTGTATCTAAATAAACTAGAAGTCCATTGGATGAGGATTTTCCCATCTCAGAATCCATCAAGCATTAAAAATTAGCAACACTCAAAATGTACACTCCTACGTCTATTCCGACTGAAGATGATTACTGCAACTTTTGTATTGTATATATAATAAATTTTTTAAAAAAAGATAAAAATATCTTTTTTTGTCTAAATGTATTTATTTATTAGAATGAAATAAGCCCTTGCGTATCTGTAAGATGAATTTTGTAGATATGTAAGACTTGTCAATTTAGCCCAGTTGGTAAGACACCAGCCAATCAGTTGGTCATGGTTTCAAATCACAGTACTGGAATGTTAATCTTTAATTTTTACTCCCCTAAATTTGGTGAGGATTGTTGTTCTTGTTACGGTAGAAAAACAAAGTCAACTCCAGACTTGAACTGGAGTTTGACAAAATCTCTCTTAGTTAGAAACTATCAACCAAAACTGTCAACAACATAGTCAACATCAACATAGGTTTCTTCAGTTTTTAAGTTGGTCTAGTTGGCTCTTTAGGTATAGTGCGTACAGGCCACACCATTGGAGCTAGGTGGCTGAAAATTTAAACATTTACTCCTTATGTTTAGAAAAAACGTTTTTTGTTTTTGAAACCACCCCACCTCTCAATAGGTTTTTAGGGAGTGGTTCAATTTACAATGTAAGTTCATGCTAAATTGGTCCCTTAGTTTGTGTCCGGCAGTATTCACGTTTGTTTTTTGAAACGTCAAACCAATTTAGTGATAACTGCCTAACAAAGTGCAAGAGAAGTAACTTATTCATTGATGACCCCTTTTTCCAATTTTGTAATTGATCACCCCTCCCCCCCAAGACAGCATGCTGCCAAAAGATGTTGGTCACATATCTATTCATAATGTGATTCATTCATTCTCAAAATATGTGAATGAATGTTTTGAAGCAGACTAATCTACATGATCTAATTCCTCTTATTAGTGAAAACCTTTACCAGTTCAGTCACATTGACAGTATTTTCAAAACTAATAACATTTTAACCTTTAGCATTCTGCATTCTTTTTCAAGGGTGCCAAAATTTTGTGCACTTGGTAACTTTGAAAGTTTGTAACTTGTGTGTCTGTTCCTATATGACTGGTATTGACATTACAACACAACCATGAAATACAAACACACTATCATTCAGCCGCCGACAGTAGCAGGACAAGCTTTTTGCTCAGCGAGAAGAAGTCGCCTACAGTGCTGAAGGTTAACTATGTCATGATGTTTATTTTATATAAACCATTCTGAAATAGTTCGGACAGAATATGATAATTATAAAGACATTTATTAATTGGGAACCCATAACAGCCCGGCACTGGTGTTAGCGATTGATAAATGGGTGGCCTAGATCGCCTAAATAAATAAAGAAACGAGTACTGTGCAGGGATCTGGTGCCGGGCCAATATGGGTTCCCAATTAATAAATGTCTTTATAATTATCATATTCTGTCGGATATAAAATTATCCATTCTTTGAATTTCATACTGTCGGCATAGGGAAACACATCATATTACGTGCCTAAAATACAATATATGGTTAGGGCCCCTGCCTTTCCATGAGAGTGCTGTTAGCTCAGTGGGTAAGAGCAGGGCCACGTATAGGCAGCTTCCAGGGTGGACGCTCGTTTATTTATTTATGCGATCTAGGCTGCTCATTTATCAATCGTTAACATTGGTGCCGGGCTGATATGGGTTCCCAATTAATAAATGTTTTTATAATTGTCAGTAATAATCATGTAATAATTTACAATAATAAGTTATAATTTATTGTACTCAGCCTAAGTTTTCTTCTTTGCAGATGTGATCGTTTTATCCTGAACAAATAGTCTGAGACATATTTATGATCACATCTCTCCGATCATCGTTGGAATGAAGAGATTTTACTTGCTTATCATGAGTTGTGATCATAAATAAATCTCAGAGTATTTGTTCAGGATCATCATTGTTTTATTCCAAAACAATGATCACATCTGCAAAGAAGAAAACTTAGGCGGAGTTCAATAAATAATTACATGATTATTACCGTGAATTATTACATGATTATTACTGAATTCACTTCGCATGAGACTCGCCCGTTTCTAAAAACATTGGAGCCTGCACCACCATGTCTTATCAGTGGCATTCCCCCTCAGCAACTGCAGAGTTGAGGTGAGTGTCAAGACAGTTAAAAGATTAATCACGGATCACACCCTGGCCCAATGGTGAACTTGATACAGATGCTGTACAACGGGCAATATTCCAGTACAGAAATACACCTGATGCAATCACCAGCCATGTGTGGGTTTGGACGGCCCATCAAAGACTTCATCCCTATTTTGCCTCACCGATATCTGCCACATGTAACATGGCAGGGAACACTAGCCGCTTGGGAGGAGGCATTATGTAATAGACGCATGAAAGCGTCTGAGAGATGGTCAGAGCACACCAGGCACCTCCCGACACTAACTGTTGGCGACCGTGCAAGAATTCAAAACCAAGCTGGCCAGTTCCCCAATAAGTGGGATAAAACTGGTGTTGTGGTGGAGGTGCGACAATTCAATTAATACGTGATTCGAGTTGATGGATCAGGACAAATTACTTTGAGAAACAGAAAATTCTCAAGAAAATATGTGCCATTCATGACAAAAACTGCTCACCATACGGCACAATGGAACAGGCAACAGAGACCTGTAAGTTTCCACACATCACATGGTGCCCCCTGTCATCGTCCCGTCCTATGCCTACGCTCAACCATCCTCTCTTCCCGCCCAGCCTGCAGATCGGCTCTTGAGCATCCTGATGTGACTGACAATTCTGCTTGTCCACTGGTGCCTTCATTTCCTGGCATCCGACTGTACTAGGCGGCACCCAAACCAGATCAGCCAACAGTTGTTTCTAGCGGTGACTTTCCAAGTGACCTACCTGATGGTACCAATTCCCCCAAAACAAATGATACCCGGCTAGCTGAGCAGATGCTGCAACTGGAAGTA